>JAGFPH010000007.1:1474107-1492240 GCA_018207615.1 Philaenus spumarius
GTGAAAAATTGTATATTTTTCAATATGATTTAATTGCTGCTGAAGCTAAATACCATGCTATTTGTTATACGAATTTCTTCACTAATAAAGTACCATCGTCTCATCCGAAACTTCGTCAAGTTGTCAAGATAATCAAGTTTGAAAAACTATGATAGAGATTTTCAATTACATAGAAAATAATAACGATTCACAATTTACAATAAAAGAGCTTAAAGGTGTCTCTTTAGCATGCGACCAGTGCTTTAGCTTGTCTTAATGCTTCACCATATCAGAGGGTGAGTGATATCAATGAAGACGGTACTTTTGACCCCAAAATCCTGGAAGAACCGAGACAAAAATGTCGTTGGAGACGAGAAAACAGAGGAATTTAAAATTTTACAGCGACTGGAAGACGATGATGAAGAAGAAGAAGAAGAAAATTGAAATTAGAACTTGTAGTTCTTATTATTCAATTTTTTAAATTTCAACGTTCATAAATGTATGAAATGGTATTTTTCAATAAAAACATTAATTAAAAATTTAATTCTTTTCTGTTTATTTAGTTAGGAATTAATTAGTATAAGATAAGAATTAAAAAATAATTTAAGTATTTCCCTTAATAACTTTATAATTACACGAGTAGGTATGTGTTATTAAATGAATAGATACTGAATTATTGAAAAAATATTAATTATAACGTAATAGTTAATAAAAAATGAAAATGATTTAGAATTATATATTTATCAATAATTTATAAACTTTATAGGGCGTGTTTTAATCGGGACTACAGGTTGATCTCGAATGATACTCTAAATAGTTAAACACTGCGCGCGCTCTGCCATCTATCTCGAAAATGGTTCAAGATATAAAAAAAATGTTTAAACAAAAGTTGTAGAGAATTTAATCCTCTATAATATTTATAATATAAAAACAAATAGCATAAAACCCATAGAAAAGTTTATAGCTGACTATCTCTCATTCCGAGGTGAAACCCCTAATATTCCTGGACTAATCATGCAGTTGGCCTGATCGAGACAGGAATTGAAACGCTCTCCTTCTCCGACTACAACCTTCATCGGCAGTTGAGAAGAAGGAAAGGGAGAGAATAATTTCTACTCTCTCCGTCGTATACGTCATAGACAATCTACGCGCATACACCACATGTTCTGTGTTAATACGTAGCATATGGAACCAGTAGACGCTTCCTTATTACAGTACGGTATACTGTGTACGTTAGCTGAAATCGTTTTAATATTTAATACATTTTTGTTGAAGTATTAAATCTAATGGACGAAATCAACTGTTAAATTTTTGAATGGTTGTTTATGATTTCAATTTTTTTTGTTTACTTAGTTCTTCGAAATAAACTATTTACGCCTGCAAACAAAAAACTATATCCAATTGAAGTATTGGGATTTTCCGCATGGTTAATGAACGGAGTCTATAATTTATTACTTTACTCAAAAACCTGAAAATTTGGAAAACAAATCAAAAGGTCATACATTTTTTGCATCATACTACAGCTAGCATAAATCCAGAATTTTTCTTAGATTATGAATTAATGAAAATTGACGAATAAAAGAAATATTTCATTTAATTAAGAGAGCTTTTCTTCAATTAAATTCTACATAACCATTTCACAATCCTGAAACAATAGAAACTCGTCAACAAATGCAAAAACAAAAGTGAACAATGCATAAAACAGCTGTTTCTAGAACATAAGACGTTTCACTTCTAACGCGCGAGAGTCTCACGGACTTTTTAGCGAATTGGTCGGGAATAGTAAATGAGCACCGATCATGGTCCCCAGAACACGTTTTTGGGGTGTCATTAGAAATTATATACAGAGTGACACAAAAGTCCAGCCACCCCTTAATAATTTAAAAATTATTGCACTTATCAACTCCGTACTTTCTGGAACCTATTCAATAAAAAAAAAATCCGCCATCTTGAACGTAACTTTGTTTTTTAATGGAAAGGTGGTCATGTGATACATCATTTCGATATAGAATTTCAAGAAAAAAGCAATGGTGAAATTTACACATCCATATCTTTAACCGATTAAAAATGGCGGCAAAAAACCAACGAAATGGTATTCTCCGATTTTGATCCATTTTGTTATACTATATAAAAAATATTAATTATTATTCTTTTTGGGTTCAGAATTAAATACGCTTTCAAACTATGTGCCACACAACAATCGAAATCGATTTTGAAAAAAATCAAAGTGGCTCTAACTTAAAAATTTTAAATGGAAATGTAGGTCTTGTAGCATTTTGTTTTAAAATTATATTTAAAATGAACAAATTTTGAATTTAATAATTTTTTCTGTCTCTTATAGTTAGTTAGAAATAAATTACAATCAATTTTTTTGGGAAATCACCCGACTTGTCACCATTGGACTATTTCTTATGGGGTAACATTCAAAATATCGTCTATCAAACTAAACCTCCAAATATTGATAGTTTGAAAAATGAAATTCAAGAAGCGCCCGAAATGTTTCTGTGCCAGCTTTGGCTAATGCAGTTCGTTCATTTTATAATCTGCTGGCCCACTGTCAGACAGTTGTGTATAAACCATTTTGAACATTTTATTCAATGAATTTTGAGTAAGTGATTAAATACTATAATAATGTATTTTACAGAATTCTTTTTAATAAAGCTAAAAAATCACATTTTAATTAATTTCTAGCTAACAATAAGAGATTGAAAAAAATATTAAATACAAAATTTGTTAATTTGTTTCATGTACCTTTAAAACGAAATTCCACATGATCTACCTTGCCATTTTAAATTTTTGAGTTACAGCCATTTTGATTTTTTCAAAATAGATTTCAAGTTTGCACACTGCGAGCAAAGCGAAGCAGTCTAACCCGAGGCCGCAAGGATCGAAGTTCATATTCTGCGAGAGTGGTTCAAATTCTACTAATATATTTCGAACACATAGGCAGCTATTCAGCGCCTTCGTGAGTAGATCAATTTCCCAAATGGTTGAAACCCTAAAACATATAGGGCCTAAACTTAATTTTGGAAATTCGCTCAACTCATGTCAGTGGTCGAATTTAACTGCGTGGTCGAATTATTTATTCTTGAAGAAGACTTTTAAAGCCAACTGGGCGTGCTATTTATAATTTATTATTTTAAAATCTCAGACTCTCCAAATAGTTAAAAATTGGTCCTGTAATTTTCCATCTGACGTAACATTGTTAACACCCGTGAAAACAGCGTCTTCAATTAAACTTACAACAATCATGTCAGTAAGTTTTTTTTTCAATACTTTTCTTACTGTGCCTACCCTCACAATAAAATAATTACTGATCGATCGCTCTCGTTAAAACTGCAGGACAAATTTTACTAATTGAACAGTGACGCTACATTTTCTTCTGTAATATTTTCCAAATAAAAAAAAAGAATATACTGTTGATAGATTTGTTTAACATGTATAGATACAACACATATTTTTATATACAATACAATTAAAAGTGTCATTGTTAAATCATCTTCGAGCAAAAAGTGAGTTTATTTAACATCGGTCGGTTAGTGACATGTTGACAGAATGTTTCTTTTTGTTTAGACTTTAGCAACAGTTGATATAATTGTTTAGTATAGTGTATGCTTTTGAAATAAACAGCCTGCATGATTTTGTATGTTAGTGTTAGTTCTTAAGGCCGAGGGTAGAGGTGGGGTTGCGGCCTAGTTTTCAAAGAAAAGAAAAAATGTATATTAATCATTTTAAGAGCCAATCTCTTTAGTGTCGTGGAGGCTCTGAAGGCGAGTTGGCTTTCTGAATGTACAGGCAGAGCCAGAACATTATTATGTAACTCTCGAGCTAAACAAATGCAGTTATTTGACTGTAAAGTATATTCAATGCTTTTTATATAGCGGACTATTTTTTCATTCGTCCGATAAATCATATGTTAGTAAAAAAGCTGCTGAAACTACAATGCCCATGTTTTAATAACGTTTCTTACATAGTAAAATGGAAATTATTTACTAAAACTGTAGCTGGAGGAAAAGTTTTGTGTCTTAGGGAAAGAAAGTATTTTAGTCACCCTCAAGAAAATTACCGCCCTCGCTGAGCTCGCGCGGTAACATTTCCTTTCAGGGCGACACAGCGATACCTTCTTCCCTTCAGATACAAATAACTATTGTATTGTTAAGTAAGTTTCAGGTATATTTCCCACTGTTTTCATTTCATGTTGTCTTCTCATTTATAAGGTGTTAGTTTATTAGTTTTATTGTATTCTTAATAATAAGTCAAATTTCTGTTTTCTAGAGTTTAGTGCCAATCTGGGTGACGGTCAGTAGACCATTGCCAGAAAGTGTTTGTTATGTTAATTTTGTAGTATTTAGTATTAACATGTCTTAATAAAATCACTATTATCATTTTAGGATGTAAGACGAAAGAGCGCGCAACGTTCTTCACGAGTTGCAAATGTCGAGTCATCCTGCAAGTTTCTTTTTCATGAGTAACAGTTAAGCTAGAACTTATAGTTACTGTCATGTATAGTGTGGCATTGTAAGTTGGAAGAAATAGTCCGTAGCTTGCTTTCGACTTACTTTCTAAAGATGAAACTGGTTAAATAAAAAACATCATGCGTTTTTGTCTGGTCACGCAAACATGCACATTTACAACAACTTACTATCTGTATATAAGAGGATTTGTCCTGACCTAATAACTGAGGATTTGTCCTGATTGTGCTGATCTAATAATAGAATGAACGTAGAGCAAAAACTAGTTAATATACAAATACAAAAATTTATCCGGCCTCCTTTTTTTCGGGGAGAAGGTACCTCCTGGTCTGGTTCTCCTAGAAAATATCATGAGGACATCCATATCCTAGGCTTTACATTACAAGTGTATTAACATATCGATTTACTAAATTACATGATAAGTCCTGCTTCCAAAGTACAGACAGAGTATTCAGGAGGGTGTATAAGGAGAGACAAAGTTTTCCAATTAGGTTAAAAGATCAAGTAACTGATAATTTAAGAGAAACACACTCTTGGATATAAAATATGAAACTGGTAAAGAGAAATCGGCAACTTATATATAATTAAACGCAATTATTAGAGTATTTCCAAAGGAAAGATGAGCTATTGCAGTGACTCTTTTGGGGAGATTTAAGGCCGGGAGTGGTCAATGAGCACCGATCATGGATCCCAGAGTATATTTTGGGGTGCAATTAAATTATATATATGTGTTCGCAGTCTAACGGCCGCACTTTACGTCCGATTTGGTCCAAATTTAGTACACAAGTTGGTTTTATAAGTCGCTCGGACGATTTATTTAGCAGAAAAAACCGGAAGTAATAATTTTATTAGATTTTTCTTACTAGAATCAAAATTGTTTGGGGTTTTATCTAGAGAAAGAAATATGGGAGATTATTCTGTTCATTTTGCTTTTTTACAAGACCTTATAAAAGGTATGCCCCTCCCCCAAATCAATCAAAACGCAAAATATCTTAAAAGTACTCGGTTCAAATCAACGTGGAAGATGTTACCCACGAGTTTGTTTGCTACGAGTGAAGCGAAACAGTCCGAAATCCGAGGTCGCAAGGTCGAGGTGCATACTCTCAAAGCGAGTTTATCCGCTGCGAGCGGAACAGAGCAGCACGTGAACCGGGACTGGCGGCTGAGATGCAAACCAATTCTCCTAATATGTTTCGTACACGCAGGCAGCTATCTAGCGCCTTCGTTGCTGGAACTACTTCCCAAATAGTCGGTTGAAACCATAACATATATAAACTTAATTGAAAATTCGCTCAACACACGTCAGTGGTTCAGCTTCGTGATCGAATGATTTGTACTGCACAAATAAAAAGTTTGCAGAAACAATGAGACGAAAAAGAAAACTGTCCATTTGCTTTTTGTACATGCACCTAAGCAAAATTACAAAGCTGTTCCAGATTTTAAAAGATTTAAATAGGTCATCACCTAGTCAAACCTCATGGCGAAATATGTCCCGCTTCGAGTTGTTTAGCATGTTGTACAGACGTGTGGAAAATCTTTCTTGCATTTTAAAATCTTAGTATACACGTTCTGGAATAATAAATATTTCGTTACTTTATTCTGGTTTGGTCTTGTCTTTCGTTCCAACGGTCAGCCTAGAAGATCTGAACTTTTATAACAGATTTGTACACACATAAAGTACTTTTTTAATAGTTCATTTCAAGCTGAGACAAATTCCACAAAAGATTTTCCTTTACAAGACATCCATTCCCAGTCAAATAATAGTCAATAAAAACCTACTCCTAGAACTAATACTAAATGTAATATTTGACATGGTTAAAGACGTACAGTTTTATACTATTACGAATAAAATGGAAGAAGCGAATGTAAGTTTGCTACGTTGTCAGAACGGTCCTTAATAGTGTGCAATACCAGGACGAAAGATTCGCATACATTCCTTTTCAATATAACTTAAGCCTATGTATATGATTGCAATAAGTCATCACTTATAACTTACATTTCATCACAATTTTAAGATAATCTTTTATTAATTGTTGGAAATTGTTCATGAACATCTAAGTTATAATTCGTAGATGGTGAAAATGGTAAATTATAAATTTGTATAAAAGATGTGTATTTACAAACAAGACGAAACACATAATTTTCAGTCAAGTTATTTGATAGCAGTAAAACATCGGGGCGAATTTTGTTACATTGGAACTTTAAATGTCGTGTGCACATGGTGGGAATAAAAATAATTCGATCACGCTGCTGAACCGCTGACGTGAGTTGAGCGAATTTCAAAAATTAAGTTTATGTGTTTTAGGGATTGTACCAACTGTTGGGAAATTGGTCTACTCACGAAGGCGCTTCACAATTTTGCACCCCGGCCGTTAACCTCGGATCAAAAGCTGCCCGCAGGGTAAAATCGTCCCCGTAGATTTGAACCTAGTACTTTTATGGTGTTTTACGTTTTGATCGATTTTGAGGGAACTAGACGAGCTATAAGGTCGTGAATCAAAACATAATGCAGAATAATCGCCTATATTTATTTTTTATAAAACCTCAAAAAAGTAGTACGAAACATCTCAAAAAATGTACGTTGTTTAAAAGAAGTTCTTCCGACTATTGGGTTTTGTTGGCTTACGAACTTGTCCGAACCACTTACAAATCCAACGAGTGTACCAAATCGGACGTACAATGCGGCCGTTAGAGTGCAAACATATAAATATTTTAATGACTCCCCAAAACGTGTTTTGCGGACCATGATTGGTGCTCATTTACAAATCCCGTCCTTAGGTCTCACAATCTCACAATAAGAGCTCACTGCAATAGCTCATCTTTCCTATCGAAAATCGCTAATAACAATTATTGTATAACTGCGAACTATAAACCGTTCTTTTAGGAGAGTGTATTTTCAAGGTAGTACAATGATCTTCTCCGCTGTATTACTCTTATGTTGAGCTATACTAAACATTGGAGTATATCAAATATTAAATGCTTATGGTGGCTTGTATAGGATGTTTTCTTTTGTCCTGAAGTGTGGTGCAAGGTCTGTGATGGTTTGTTTAAGGTGTGTGTAGTTAGAAACTTGGGCTCTGTACCTGAGTGAGTTTGAAAGCTTAAGTATGCATTCCTCGAGAGTGGGGAATATGAGCCCTTGACAGATGGTTACGTTCAATACGTACCAAGGGGAGTTTGTCATGAAACGAAGAGTTTTATTCTGGAAGAATTACAACCTTTTCTTTCAAGCAACAGACAGAATCGAATACCAAGCGTAGTATGATGCGTACTGCGCGGATGTATGACTTGTACATGGACGGCCTGATTCGAAGTGGTAGTGGACTCTTGGCGTTTATGACTATAGTTTGATTTAAAGTGCTTTAGGATCGGCCGAGTGCATTTGTGCGCGGAGGCATGGACGCATTGTTGCCATGTTGATAGTCACTCATCAAGCAATTCAACTGTTTGCAATGATTTTCAAATCACAAGCAATTTAAACAGAAATCTGGCAACACGGGGTGCATCGGTTGCTATGACAGCCGCCCCTTCCTGATTGGCCTAGCGCGCTGCAAGCCTCTACTCCCCACTACGGTCGCGTGGTTCTCAATCCTAAAGCAGTTTAAATCAAAGTATAGAAGAAGTCTGCCACGGACAGATTTAGCTCTTGACAGTGTTTGCTTCAAGTGACGGGACAAGTTTAATTTAGAGTCAAGTCCGTCATTACCAAGTGTGGTGAAAAGAGTACACTAAAGGCGAAACTCTAAACTTTATATACGCGTATCAATATAAAGTTCTTTTGCTATATTAATATAGAGTTTCAGAAATAATAATCACTAGACTAGTCCTTAGACATAATAGATGCAATGTGAACTAACAAATGGTAGGGAACATCTATTTCAAGACATGCAACCTCTTCCCTCCACCTTCAATATCTTGTCGGAGATAATCCTTGTTAACAAATAGCAGACAGGATTTCTCCTTGAACACCCACCTTTCCAGTATGGCCCCATTCACACAGTGTCGGTCGTGTAGTCTGCTTGTAGGATAAACAATATTTTCTTTTGATTATATTTTCATGTTATATTAAGCAAAACTTGTACTTGAAGTAACGCGATCTTGTTATTTTTAGAAGCACATTTTGACATTAAAATAAAACATCAAAGGATTTATCTAGACAGGTGTGAAAATACAGTGTAACTTTTAGTATAGGCCTTTGTGAAATTAACAAAGTAGATACATCATTATTGCAATATAAAATACGTACATCGCAGAAAGTAGTGAATAAACATATTTTCACTGTACTACACCGAAAACAGCTGTTTTATATACTTGTTCATAGTCAAGTAAGTCCTTATTTTTCGAGCACACTTATCTGTGTACCGCACCAAAATTTTCTTTTTTTGTAAATTTTCTTTGCACCAGCTGATTTTTACAAATAAGAATAAACATATAAATTTATCTAAACAGCTTATTTGAACAATAACACATTTATGAGAGGTTAGTTCCAAAGTCTAAAACAACAGTAAACGCATAGTGGTTTATGCACTTTTTGTGTTCTAAACATTTCCATAATTGACTTCAGTCATTAATATAATGAGCATGATATTCTAGATAGTATTTTAAAACAATCACAAGAAATAACTGCGAGTTTGCTGCCAAGAAAATCAAAAGACAGATATGAAATTGAATATAACCAATTTTGTCAGTGGAAACAAAATAGAACAATCAAACAAGTAAGTGACGACGTGCTACTTGTTTATTTATCAGAAAAAGCCAAGCACATGAAACTTACTTCTTTATCGAGTAAATTTTCGATATTGAAGAATTGAATTTCACTAAAAGAAAATGTAAATGTTAATCCAACTAATGTCAGGGTACTGGTTACACTCTAAAAAAGTCGAAGGTACTTTCATCAGAGCAAGTTAAGAATTTCTCAAACGAAGCCACTGATGAGAACTGATTAGTTAGCATGCCGTAGAGATGATCTACTATGTCTTATTGTAATGTAAACGATATTGAGGACAATGGCAGTTTATTCGGTTTTGTTTATAGTAATGTATTAAGTTTAAATTGTTTTTTGAAATAAAAAGCTTATTTAATTAAAAGTATGTTACTTTTTCTGTGTAGTATAATGAAAATTAACTCACCCGATAGGTTTTTCCGGGGTGCATAAAAATCTATCATGCTCGCACTTAAAACCTCTGTTTACCGGGATTGTAACGTAATATACTATTTGAGTTGATATAACTATTATATTAAATGTTGACTAATGCATTACTTACACATAATAAAAATGGAATGCTGTTCGTTGATAAGCGCATCACTTGAGAACCAATTTGGCTATAGTTTGTTTAAAAATGTTCGCAATAGTCCAAATTGAGTTTTTATGAAAAAAAAACATTTGAAAAATTTCCGGAAAATTTTAAAATTCGGGAATTACTGTTCATCCTTTTTTTCATAGGATTTTTGTATGAACTCAAAACCATAACTCACAAAAACAGCTGTTCGGATAAAAAGCTTAGCAACACATGTTTATTTACATTCATTACCATAACAACTTCACTTACGAAATTTACAATCAGTTTACTATTCTTCAAAAACCAACAGCTTTTTAAGTTAGATTGACAAACTAAAAACAAACTCAAACAAAAATCAACGCAAAATTCTTACTGTGTTATAATTCAGTTCAAACATCGGTTGTTATATATCAATATACTTAGAGATATGCTGTTTAAAATATTGTTTTTACAAAATACTTTTTATATATCGATTGTTTAATATCAATCAAATATCAAATCATATTTTCTATTTCTAAAATAGTAATACTAATTTTTTTCTAATAATAATAAACATGATTGTCACCAGGCATTGGCCTAACCATAAATATACGCGAGTTTAAATATAATTACATTGAAATATAAACAAACAATCTGAATGAAACTAAAAGCCATTAAAAGTTCACATTTTTGTCGGTATTCTGATTTATAATTGTATATTTAAATACTAAACAGTACTAATTAGGCCTACAAATTTAAAATTACAAACTCGATTTAAACCATTTTGTTACATCTTGAATTAACACGGATGATAGAAAGTGATACCTTTGACATTCAACATACCAACAAAAATTACATTAAACTAATCATAATTATATTGAAAACTAAACAAAAAATCTGAATGAAACTAAATTTAACATTTTTACTTGAATATATATAATTCTTCTGTACGTGTGTATCTCACTGAATTCCTCCTAAACGGCTGGACCAATTTTGATGAAATTTTATGTGTGTGGAGTGGGTCCCTGAATGGTTTAGATTCAACATTTCTAAAGGGTTGAAATGGGGTTGCTACCCCTAAACAATAAATATAAATTCAACTAACTTCTTACAAGCTATAAAGCTAAAATTATGTAATATACTAGCTGGCCCGATCCGGCTTTGCAAGGATAAACAAATCAAAGTTAAAAGTACATTAAAAAAAAAAAAAATATATCAATAAATATAAATTACACTATGTATTTCTTATGGTAATTTTTAGTAACTTTCACTCCCCAAACCTCCCCTAAAATTTCGAATTTTTTGAAACCCTTTCTTCCCTTTATAGGTCAGCCTCAAAATCGAAGTATTCAACCATTCGTTTGGTGTCCTTACTCATAGGACACTTACTGAAACCCTGAATGCACACCTATTTTTTTTAATGGTTATTATTTTTATTTGTTATGCCAATTACAGGCATAAAACAAACATTAAATTTGGATATATTTTCAGTTTTGTACCTTTTATACCCTACTTAATAACCATCAATTTCTGGTGTCCTTCCTCATAGGACACCAACCATTTCAGCTCCCGTCTATGAATTTCTTGCCTAAGGCCTAAAGGTTTGGTGTAATTCCTGGTAGTACACCTTGAAAACAAGATTGACCAAGATCGGAAAATACACACAAAGAGTTGGAACAAAATGTCTACTATTTCTGTATGAAAATTCTGATAATGATGTACATAAAATAATACATTAAAAGTTTTAAAATTATAGATTCAAGAATAGCATATAATCCATTAACTTATCTTACTTGTAGGAACAAACTAAAGTTAAAAATAGGAACTAAATAGTATCCAACAATATTGTATAAAATGCTTACAATGAAAGATAAAGTATTTTATGGTCTGACTAGTTTACAAATTAAACAAATTTAAAAATTTGTTTCAAAAAGAGCCTTTAAACACCTCTTATAAAAGATCACATATAATCAAACAGATGTCAATACATTATTGTGTATTGTGTAAACATAAAACTTATAAATAACTTAAAAACTCTTGAAAACATTTATAAAATCGATGAACTAAGATAAAACAGATATGTAAGTACTTGATGATTGTTGAAATTTTTACATTGATATTAAACCTAACTTGTAATACTATAAATACCTTAACTTATAAATAAGAATATCTTTAAAAATATTAAAAAAAAAAAAACTAAAGAAAAATATTAAGAAAGCTGACTAAATCATTTTCTCGTGGAAAGCCTTGAAACAATTTAGCATACAAAGGGCAATGTCGCATATATCACATTTATATACACTTTTCTGTGGGTATAATATAATATATTATATATATATTATAAATTTATAGATATTATAAAATTTAATAACTTCTGAGACCACCTTTTTGTTTTAAAATTTCATCTAGTTTGTTTTGAATAAAACTTATGTAGTAAAAATGATTAGGTTGAGTTCACTGGCTGCATCCCGATTTCTACCCAAATAACTCGAAAGCCAAAAATTAATCTTAAGTAATTGGTACAACCAGTGAAAGGTAAGATTATGTACTTCAAGATTATCTAGTTTTTTTATCATAAAACCATGAAAGAGTTTATTAAAAACTAAAAATAATAATGAAAGTTATCGTGTAGCATCATGTGAAAGGCCAATAATTCATCCATTTTGAAATCAATATTTAATTTAAACAGGATAATGTACATTACTCATTATAAATAAAACATTGAATTATCACCTAGTTTAGATTTTATTTATGTATGAAAAGCTAGTAATTTCAAAAATTAATAAAAAGTATCCAGAAGAACAAATTTTTGTTCTCAGTCAGTGACACCAGGTGGTTGGTGTCCTACTGTATGGGACACTTGCACGAGATAAATAGCTTGGAACAGTGCAACCTCTGTTTGTACTAGTTTAACGCACACTGAAGGTCAAATGAGGATCGTAGACCCATACATGACTAACCTATCAGTAAAGCTTACGCGTCAAAATAATAGATATTTTGTAAGTGTCCTATTGGATAGGACACCAATCGTCTGGTCGAAAGTTCTTATTTTTGTCCGTGCACTCAGAGGCAAGGAGTAGTGTCCTATAAGGAAGGACACCAAACTATAAAGGGTTAGAGAGCACCCTAGAGGAAGCTACATACTAAATTTCATTCCAATCCGTTCGGTGTTTTTTTTAGTAACTTTGTTCCCCCAAACCTCCCTAAAATTTCGAATTTTTAAGCCCTTTCTTAGCGAGCACCTAGGGCCCTAGAGGAAGCTACATACTAAATTTCATTCCAATCCGTTCGGTGGTTTTTTTAGTAACTTTAATCCCCCAAACCTCCCTAAAATTTCGAATTTTTGAAGCCCTTTCTTAGCGAGCACCTAGGGCCCTAGAGGAAGCTACATACTAAATTTCATTCCAATCCATTCGGTGGTTTTTTTTAGTAACTTAGATCTTCCAAACCTCCCTAAAATTTCGAATTTTTGAAGCCCTTTCTTAGCGAGCAACTAGGGCTCTAGAGGAAGCTTCATACCAAATTTAATTCCAATCCGTTCGGTGGTTTTGGAGAAATCGTGATTTAGTAACATTGACCCTCCCAAACCCTCCCCTAAGATTTAAATTGTTTTGAAACCCTTTCTTATCAGCACCTAGAGGCCTAGAGGAAGCTTCCTACCAAATTTCATACCAATCCGTTCGGTGGTTTTGGAGAAATCGTGATTTGTAACTTTGTCCCCCCCCCCGAAACCCCCCTAAGATTTCGATTTTTTTTAAAACCTTTCTTAGAGAGCACCTACGGCCCTAGAGAAAGCTACAAACCAAATTTTATTCCCATTCGTTCAGTAGTTTTAGAGAAATCGTGATTTAGTAGCTTTGACCCCCCCAAATCCTCCCTAAAATTTCGAATTTTTTTAAACCCTTTCTTAGCGAGTACCTAGGGCCCTAGAGGAAGCTTCTTACCAAATTTCATTCCAATCCGTTCGGTGGTTTTGGAGATATCGTGATTTAGTAATTTTGACCCCCCCCAAACCTCCCTAAGATTTCAAATGCTTTGAAAACCTTTCTTATCAGCACCTAGAGGAAGCTACATACCAAATTTTACTCCAGTCCGTTCAGTATTTTTTAAAGAAATCGTGATTTAGTAATTTTGACCCCCCAAACACTCCCTAAAATTTCGAATTTTTTAAAACTCTTTCTTAGCAAGTACCTAGGGCCCTAGAGGAAACACATACTAAATTTCATTCATGATGTTGCAGAGACCGGCCAGAATGTTCTAAAAGCTTCCAGAGTATTACAGACAGAATGTTCTAGAATGTTGGAGGATATTGTATACCGGAACGTTCAAGAACGCTTAAACGGGCTATAAAGCTACATACCTAAAACTTAGCACATACTACTCTTAAGGGAGGAAAAAACATTTACATTTCAATTATTTGAGTCTAAGGTGTAAAATATTGTTCGTATAAAATATTTTAGGTAAAATGTACTCAAATACGTGAAATGTACCTCAAACAAACTGGCTGAAATAAAGCTTACTGGCACATAGCTGATAAAGTATGTAAGCCTAAATGGGAAACGTAGATTGATTTGGACGAAACTCACAACACTTGTGAACCAGTGAACTCTCAATATTTACCCAATATTTCTTTAATTAATTTAGTCATATCTGCGAGCGAAGCCGAGGGTACCTGCTAGTTATCTAAACAAATAATTTTGTTTGTTTTTATGAAATTTGTTTATATATGAGTTTTTTTTACAGAGGGTGATACAAATTCATTTGCTCTTATATCCTCGAAAAAACCCTAACTGGCTGGCAATCGAGCGGGGAGTTAATAGTCGATGTGTTGTGAGTAGGGAAAATCGATTGCTGGTCTGGGTTTATCTCCGTTACTTCCTTAATATAAGAAATGAGTTATAATATAGTGTTTAACCAAGAAAGCACTAAACTATGGGCAGTTTTGACTCTGGCAAAGCTACATTGTCTAAGACCTACCTGTGTCAATTGGGCGGACAGCTTAAAGGATATAGTCGGGTTTTGATTGTGTGAAAAGACCAGTAACTTTAAAGGTGGGGGTGAAAGTGTGGTAAATAAAGTAATGATCAATACAAAAGGTTAAGTTTCATACATGACAAAATCAGTGCAGTTCGTAACCTTATCGAATATGATCACAGCGACGGTTGATTGTTGATGAATCTGTTTCTTTGCCGTGAGGGTGTTCATGCCTTCATTACTGAACACAGCTCCAAAGAAGACTGTGTGCCTTATGGGTTGCGCGGTTATTGTAATCCAGAAAGAGTAGAGATTGCAAATCTTTATCACCCTCACTTCAGCTAAGATTCGTCCCGCTGTGATTATTTTTTGTTTCTGCCCTTAAAAGAAGCGTTGAGAGAAAGGCACTGTCAATAAGACGAGAATGTCTTGCTAATTCGTTTGACGGCACAACATCAAAGTTCCTGAAGAATAGATCCACAAGCTTCCAAAAAGATGGAGAAGATGGGCAGATCCTGTTCCAGACTATGTTTAGAAACTTTAAAAGTTTTTTTGCAATTTTCACTATCAGCAAATATGTTCATACTAGGAGCTCCGCTCCTGCTCTCTTTGCTCGCCAACTCCGGCGGAGACTTATGACGAAGCCAATGAAAACAGATTATTGTATATTTTAACGGAAATGAAGATTGAGCGTTGCATCACAATACATAGCTAATGTAAGACAGAGATCAAAATAGTCACGATGTTCCCCAATAATTTAAATTACGGCTTGCATTGTAATTTCATCATTAACATTTAAACAAACATGTCGTGATTCACAGTATAATAGTCCCCACACTTTATTCGTTTGCTCTCTAAACTGGCCGTATGAGTTGTCTATTATAGAGTACTAGACTTCTCTCCCAGTGATATTTTTAGGGAAATGACGACCAAGCGATATAATATGTAACACCAGATGTTTGATAATTCAGTAAGCCTTTTGTTTGCTTTTACTTAATTAAGAAAAAAACTGTTAGTTGTGAAAAACAATTACCTGATTCTAAATTTACCAAATAAACAAGTTTTGGTTCATTGTAGGCCGAACCTAAAACTCTGATAAGTTTTAAACCAAATCAGCTGTTTTACAATATGCGGCAACAGATGTTTGTATTGCATTATATTACAGTAAACATTTTTCGTTGATTTTTGTTTGTCTTTGCTTTTAGTTTGTTAATCTAACCTAAAAAACCGGTTGATTGAGAATAATAATAAACTGATTCTAAATTTGCTATAGTTGGTTTCTATGGTAATGAAGGTAAATAAACATGTGTTGCTAAGCTTTTGATCCGAACAGCTGTTTTATCAGAATTTTCACTATTTTTACGCTATAAAATAACATTTTTGCAAAATACTTTTAAATTTTCGTATTTGTATCTTAAGTAGTTTTTGCTCCACGTTGATTCTATGTCACTCTTTCATCCAGGACAAAGTCTCTTATTTATATAGATACAAAGTTCGATTTGTACTTCACATTCGTTTTTCCAAAACTAATTATTTCAAATTCATTCTTATAACTTTCTTTAAACTGTTTAAGTACTAAATTATAAATTTTCTAAGAGGTTTAAAAACGTACATCTATGCTGAGTAACGTACACATTGCTGAGGGGCCGTGGTGTAATTTAAAAATATTAAAATACATTTATAATAAACCCTAAAACATATTTAAATTTAATTTGAATTTGATGTAATAACATGGAAAATAAAGATAACAAGGAGGTCTCAGATAAGATAAAAGAAAAGTTAAAAGAAGAACTCTCGTAGTTAAACTTTAAGAGAGAAAAAAAAGTTTCCCTAACCTGGACAATAGATGAGGAACGAGGAAGTGGACAGGAATGATGGAATGAAACAGCTGTAAGCTATTTGTCATTCATTGACCCAAACAGTGATGTACGGTCGGCACGAGGCGATAGCCACAGCCTTCGCTATTTCAAGAACGCAGACTTTCAATAAGGACACAGATAAATCACTTCATTCTAATTTTAAAGACTTATCAACACACATAAGACGAAGTTGTACAAATTATTTTCAAAGATGATTTAATTTAAGATAATTATTTGATGAACGGTACAAAATTAGTATTCGAAGAATTCATTATGTCAGAGAATAACTTATTCATATATTGTACAATGTACAGGTCATATACGTAAAACCACCTACAATTTGTGTATAATAAAGTTATTTTTTATGATCATATTAATAAAATTATATATTTGATTCGTCTCGGAAACGTATTTCTTTTTAACCGATTGAAAAATAACAAATTACCACTACAGCTATTTTAAAACAAGTCGAAACACTTAGTAAATATAATTTATGTAACTAGGGGCTCCACTCCTGTTCGCTTCGATAACCAACCACAGTGGATACCTATGGGGGGGGGGGGGTTTGGGGGATCAAAGTTATTAAAAAATGACTTCTTCAAAACTACCGAATGGATTTGAATGAAATTTGGTATGTAGCTTCCTCTAGGGCCATAGGTGCTTACTAAGAAAGGGTTTGAAAAAATTTGAAATTTTAGGAGGGTTTGGCGATCGAAGTTATTAAATCACGATTTCTTCAAAATTACCGAACGGATTGGAATGAAATTTGGTATGTAGCGTCCTCTAGGGCCATAGGTGCTCACTAAGAAAAGGTATGAAAAATTTCGAAATTTTAGGAGGGGTTTGGGGGGATCAAAGTTACTAAAATCATAATTTCAGATATTTTATTATTATGCCAATAGTGCTTTTATTATTTAAGATCTATATATTATATAAAAGTCAAATACCACTCACTGACTGAACACTTAAAAAGAATACAATTACGTTAAAAAGACTGAAAATACCAACCACCACGGGCAATGCCGTACGGGTCAGCTAGTCATTAGTATTTGCCAATAATCAACGTTTCAAGAAGATTTTGATATTAAAAACTAAAGAAAACATTATAATGTGTAACGCCAGATGTTAGACTTATAATACAGTAAACCGTTTGTTTGCTTTACAATCTAAAAAAAAAAAAAAAACTGTTAGTTGTGAAGAGTAACTACCTGATTAATTTTCTAAATATGCCAAATTGTTTGCAAATAAAAGTGTTTTGATTTATTGTAGGGCTAAAATAAAATGATGTTAAGTTTTCTATCCAAACCAGCGGTTTTATTTATAATACTTAACAACAAATGTTCCAGTTAAATTATAACACAGTAAGCATTTTTCGTTGATTTTTGTTTATTAATCTAACCTAAAAAATCTATTAGTTGTGAAGAATAATTAACCAATTCTAAATTTGGTAAGTTGGTTGCTATGGTAACGAATGTAAACAAATATGTGTTGCTAAGCTTTTGAGCCGCACAGCTGCTTTATGTGTTATAGGGCTGGGAGTAAACACATCTATATAATAAAAATGAATTGCTGTTTCTTTGAAATCGCATCA
>JAGFPH010000007.1:1510481-1536704 GCA_018207615.1 Philaenus spumarius
ATGATTGGAGTAGTTTAATTCCATCAACTATTATTGGATTAGTTTAATTCCTTCAAGTATGATTAGAGTAGTTTAATTACTTCAAATATTATTAGAGTAGTTTAATTCCTTCAAGTATGATTGGATTAATTTTATTTCTTCAAATGAGATTGGAACAGTTTAATTCCTTCACATATGATTGAAGTAGTTTAATTGTTTCAGCTGTGATTTGAGTAGTTTAATTCCTTCACGTATGATTGGAGTAGTTTAATTCCTTTCAGTATGATTTGAGTAGTTTAATGGGAATAAACTATCTAATTTGATTGTAATTGTTTTTATTACTTACAAGTTAGTAGGTTTTATGTAATTGTATTGACTGTTGATGTCTATTGGTGAATTATTGATTTAATTATTTCATTTAAGCAAAAAGTATCGAATAAAATTGTTTTATGACAACTTATCTGAATTCATAATTTATTATGCTTTATCTGACAAATTCGGGAAAACTTTTTGATTAGTTCTAATCCAAAATTTGTCTATATATTGCGTCTAGAAAATAAGAGTGTCCGCATTGTGTCCACCTTTACTCCGCTAAAAATATGTCTATATTAAAAACTAAAAAACAATAGATCTAGACATAAATTCATGGGAACGGATTCAGTTCAAGTCAAAATTGCACTACTCTTTTTAAACGAATTGATTGGCATATTTTAACACTCCCTGGGTATTTATAATATGAATACAAAATACATTTAAATATATTGCAAATAAATACTCAATGATCGTTAAATAAAACAGCTTCCACGCCAGCTACTTTCTAGCCAGTTACTAGACGTTACGCTAACGTTCTTGATGTATGTTGTTTACATCATGGAACATTGTATTATATACTTTATCCTACAGGACTTGAGGCGTTATGGCGTTACTTAGACTAATTAGTAAGGAATAGACACCATTTTGTGAACACTACAACCGCCATGTGTGCATTGAAGCCATATTAAAGTAATTCTTGTAATAAAGTGTAATGCGTAACACACTATCAGTGCTAAAGCAGTGAATCCCCGACAATCTTTGGAACATGTTCGTGACAGCCTACACTTTTACGTCTTTGTTGCTCACCACAACGTAAAGTTTTCTTACCTTTCTGTTTTTAAGAGAAACCCATCGAAAGAATATTATAACTACATAAGCTACAAGATATGATGAAAGAAATGTGAAACTAAAACCAGTCTAATCTACGAAAAGAAATTTAAATATAACATGAGTATAACGTAGGTAGAAATAGGTATATACATTTAACAAGTGTACCTCTGTAAGTAGTCTGAATAAAGTAAAACAAATTTAAAATGTTTAGCTCTGTAAGTATTCTGAATAAGTTATATAAATTTAAGAGGTTTCACCCCCCAATAAATGGTCTGAATAAATTTATTTAAATTAAGAAGTTTTCTCCTGTTGTTAATTTGAAAAAAAATTATACAAATTTAAAACATTAGTTTTGAAAGTAGAATGATTAAATTTAAGACGTTTCACTGATTCTGAATAAATTGGTATAAATTAGAGAAAATTAGACCATTAAGTAGCCTAAACCAATTAAAAAATCCTTACTTTTGACTCGGATAACATTGTCTGTAATAATTATAGCAAGTCAACAAGTCAAAACTATAGCGGTGTCCAATGAAAACGGATGCAGGAAATTTAGTAAAAAATCTTTTGGGTATATCGATTTTGATAATTTATTTATTTACTTCTTATATTCAACAAATAAACTATTGATTAAATTTTTATTTTTGATAAAAATATTTAGGAATTATTTACTACGAATTAATTAAAAAAATAAAACACCATTAAATAATTTTTATCAAAGATGTTTTAAGTACTTAACTCGGTCAAAGATATTATTTGTTGAAGAATCTTCATTGCCTCATTATGCGTAAACAACTTCCCGCAAGGGGCAATTAAATAAAAACGGAGTCAATTATAATTCAATTAAAGAAATTTGTTTAAGTAAGAACATAACTTTAGTTGTCGGTTAAAGAAAATAAATTGTATAAACAATTAAAGAAATTAAATACATAATATTTTCATATGAAGAGAAATAATTGATAAATCTGGTATAAATTATCAATAACTATTCGATGAGTTTTCCTTTGTGTCTGTAAGACTTGTGGGAAATAATAATAATTTTATCTTTAACGAAGTTATAATTAACGCGATGCCGCGACCTAAGTTAAGAAAGACTGACCTGAAATCAGAAGTAAAACATAGTTTACATTATGTAGGGCTACTCGTTGGTGTAGGTTATGAAAGCTACATATAATATAGCACATTTGGTTTTCCGTAGTCAAAATATCTTTTGCACAGGTTGCTTCCAAAAGGATTGTAAAAATTTGTACATTTTTATTAATTTATTCACAATATTTAAAGATCTAGTTTTTAAATTTGTATAAATGAATTCAGACTATTTACAGAGCTAAACGTTTTAAAATTGTATACATTTGCTTAAACTACTTAGAAAGTTTAACTTCTTAAATTTATTCATACTACTTACAAATCGAATCTTCTTAAATTTATTTATACTATGTACTTACAAAGCAAATCTTCTGAACTTTATATTCAGATTACGTACAAAGCGAATCTTCTTAAATTTATATAAATTAATTTATCAGACTACTTATAAAGCGAATCTTCTTAAATTTATATTAATTTATTCAGACTAATTACAAAGTGAATCTTCTTAAATTTATATTAATTTAGGCAAACTACTTACAAACCAAATCTTCTTAAATTTATATTAATTTATTCAAACTTTTTACAAAGTGAACCTTCTTAAATTTATATAAATTAATTTATCAGAATACTTACAAAGTGAATATTCTTAAATTTATATAAATTTATTCACACTACTTACAAAGGGAATCTTCTTAAATTTATACTAATATATTTAGACTTCTTACAAAATGAATCTTCTTAAATTTATATAAATTTAATCGGACTACTTACAAAGCGAATATTCTTAAATTTATATAAATTTATTCACACTACTTACAGAGCCAAACTTCTAAAATTTATATAAATGAATTCACACTACTGACAGGGCTAAACCTTTAAAATTTATTTACATTTACTTAGACTACTTACAGAGCTAAACTTAGTAAATTTATGTTTCAGTAAGAGCTGGTTTTAGTGCAATTTGTTTCTTTAGCATATCATCTAGCTTATGTATAAACATTATTCCGTTGACGGCCTTATCTTTAAAAAAGAAAGAGGAGTAAACTTTGTTCTTGCCTTAAGAGCGTTGAAAGACATAATTGTTTGGCTATCACGAACTTGTTCCAAGGATTGTCACAGGTTTTCACTGCTTTAACTAATCTGTGTTAATTAAACATTTAATTACTACCATAATGATACAAAAGAATACTTTATTTAAGAAATCCATTTAGACCATGTCTCGAATTACTCACATTATCCGAACAATAACGCCCAGCTGTTCAGGCTAGAGCTCTTCTTTTCTTAGATTTCTTTCCCTAATTGGCTCATCATATATCACTCGCACTTACAGGTAAACGTGTCCTGTCCTTTTCTTACAGGAACAAATGGAGGTCGGGGATAATTAGGATTTAAATGCAACATTGAGTGTTCCTTCGAAATAATTAGGATATAAATAAACGCATATTATGTGTTTCATACTCACCATGACATAAATAAACGCTAGTTACAATTATTCATCAGCTACAGTAAATTCATTTTATAGGTCGAAAAAGGTGTCTTCATTAATTTCAAATTTCAAAATAACAATGTTACTGAAATTAGGCATTATTTCATTGTTATTAGTAATCATTTAGTAAAATAAAAGAATAATTATATTAGTTACACTAATGACCGAAGGTGCTTGGTAGAACTCCATTTTAATGAAAATAAAACCTAAATTATTAGTCAATTCTACAAAATGTAGTGAGTCTCGCCGACCATGGTTTCGCCGGTGACGGCATTGACCGATACAGGCATATACATTACATATTAAAACAGAGAACAGTTACTAGGCTAGGTAAAGGGAAAGGATGTGGTGGAGACCTATATCATTCGGAAGAAAAGGTTTAAGCAAAGGTGATTTTGACATGTAGGCTAAACAGGCCGTAGTTTGAAAGAAGTTGGCGGCTGGGTCATAATGACTCTACTTTTTCCAATCATTTAGTGCCAGTTTTTGTCAATAATGTTAATATTGATATTCTTCTTGTTAATGAAAAAAGTAGAAAATTAACTTGATTAACATGATCAGGAAGAATTTATGAAAATTCACCTCTGCTGAAACCATTGTCTTCCCTATGACCATCCACTTTCCCTTTACTTTTATTTGTCAAGTAACTGTTCTCTGATGTAACATGTGTATGCCTGTTTCCTAATTTTCCTTAGTCTTTGTTAATACCGTTCCTGTCGAAACCATGGAGGTAGGCAAGTCTCGACAAGTTTTGTAGAACTTACTAAAAATGGTGAGTTTGTTTTTTCATTAAGTGAATATAATTTTGTCATACTATTTCGTCCTCTTGTTTTATTCGATTTTAGTAGGTTGAAAAGAAACTAAACATCAGGCATTGGTCCAAAAAGAAGCAAAAAATGTTTAAAATATGTTATTTTGAATTCGTCAAGTATGATTTTGGAAAATTTAATATAATACTTGGACAAAAGGTAAAGTATATTTTTATGATTTAATAACCATAAACATGTTTAGGACTGTTATTTCAGTTATATGTACGACCTTTTACAAAATATGTCTGAGTAGATCCCCCGAAACAGTTGTAGTTATGAAACACTATCCAAGAATTAAAATAGTGCGTGAGACTAACGCAAATTAGAAGTGAACCTTCTTAGGTTCTATAAAGTTGATTTTATGCATTGCTCTATTTGCATTTGTTGACGGTTTTATTATTTAAGGATTAGGAAATAGTTATGTGGAATTATATTGAAGAAAATCTCTCTTAAATTAAATATTTCTTAATTTCCATTAATTTATAATCTAAAAAAGAAATTATGAGTTTATGATTGCTGAAGCATAATACAAATAATTAAGACTGTAAGTCTTCTTAATAAATATTAGATCGTGTTCAGCTAATGTATACAATATTGCGCAATCGTCTACTGGCTCCATATGCTTCGTATAAACACGGTACACTCGGCGCATGCGCGTGGACTGTCTATGACATTTTTGATGGAGAGAGTAGAAATGATTCTCAACTGCAGGTTGGAGTCGGATAAAGGAGAATCGTTTCAATTCTCGTCCTGATCAGGCCAACTCATACTACTCTGGATAGAGGAAATGCTACGTATTCACAAAGTACGCACTGCGCATGCTTGTAGAGTACGCATGACGCATTTGACAGAGAGAGTAGACACTATTTTCCTTATGTTTCCTTTCAACTGGCGGTTGAAGTCGGAAATGGGAAAGACCAATTTGCCTCACTGTGCAAGAGGGTTCACTTGAATAACTGGAACAAATTTATTTTTAACAAATATGATATTTTTGATTTGGGCACCATTGGATATGGTATTTTCAAATCCCGTAAATAAACAAGTTATATTGTATGAATGATTATGACTTCGGCAATGCTAAGACTTGACAGACCCAGCCACCATCTTGAACTTCAACTAGCATAACAGCAATGTTTAACGCGTAACAAGATTACTGGAGTTATAATAACGATCAGAATATTATTCTGGAAATGTCATTTTAAAGTCCGAATGTGGATGTCATTTAGTTTTTTGTTGATTAAATTTGTTCTTTGACTTAACTCAAAATCAAAGTTTGCGATTTTGTTCTTACTCAATAATACAAATTTCAAAAACGTAAAAATCTCACCACTTTCGAAGATGAATCATTATCTTTCAAATAAAAGCAATTTCAATTAATTTGAATAAGTTATGTACGAAACAATCTGGTTTATTGTGGAAGCATGTACGCGTCGAATTTGTGTTCCTACTAGTGTTTAGCCTGCATTCTGGTGGTTATCACATCAACTTCGCGGAGGAATAGGCCTACTAGAAAAATAATACATCCATTAATTTTAAATGTGTAACAGAAAGTTATGTTTAATAACACATACTCACATACATTGTCACACATGCGTATTTCAGCACGTTTACAGTTAGGGTTACGTCTGTAACCCTCTAGTTTCCGCCTTTATGAAGCTGCCCTATATTTGCTAGTGGAAGAATGATAGGGACACAAACTCAATGCTAAAAGTGTATAGCTCTACCACTTGGAGAGTGGCGGTCAACTCAGAAATATTTTTTCACTCCTACCGAGTCTTAAGCACTAGCTTGAGACTCCGAATTATA
This sequence comes from Philaenus spumarius, assembly GCA_018207615.1. Lineage (NCBI taxonomy): Eukaryota > Metazoa > Arthropoda > Insecta > Hemiptera > Aphrophoridae > Philaenus > Philaenus spumarius. The sequence continues at coordinate 1,516,791 of JAGFPH010000007.1, forward strand.
CAAGAGTGTTTTGGGTTTTTTGTTTGTTTTTAAAATATAAATATTGCATGTTTCAATGGTGAGCACTATTTGATATTTAGTGATCCTCATTGGTTTAGCCTCATTGATAGTTAATTGTAAGTTATCTTTGTTCATTACTAACTGCCATTAGCAGTTAGCATTGCAGTTGGAAGTAGTTTCTATTTTAAAATTGTTGGTTTTCTTTTAGTTTTACAAGTCTAAACATTGAAGTAATTGGTCTCGTAGAAAAGTATTAAATTGACAAATATGTAAAATACTTTAAGAAAAAGTAAATATATGGGGTGGCAACAATATATCGATATATTGCTCTCGATATACCGATAAATATGTATCGATACTTTGAATCCCGACATATCGGTTATATCGATATATATATATGCCAAAATGTCGTAAATTTCATACTATTTTTTTAAATATTGACAATTAACATTTACAAAATTTTAGTCGGAGTTATTTGTAGTTACAGTTACTGTACGTACATATATAAGCTGCGTGTGTCCAGCTGCCATTGTGTCTGTTCCTGTGAGCGTTGGGAATTCTGTTGGCAGTCCTTTCTCCTCTACCAGCCGGCTGGCCGGTTGGATCTAGATCTTTTAGGCAGCATTTTGTTGCCTAGTGTTTTTATGTGTTTAATATTTGATTACATTTTCAAAACTAGTTCAATTATCTGTATATCATATGTATGTATATTATTTGTTTACTATAATGGAAATACTTTACAAGACTATTTTATCTTAAGTGAGCCTACTTCATAATAAAACAATTAAAAAAAAAAAAACAATATAAATTCCGATTCAGGGGATGACCGCGTTGTCACACGTTGAAGCTGTTTGCCGACATGCAACAGTCCATCATCAGGGCTGACGTATGCTCGTTGCAATCGTTGCTTGATTGAAAATATTTTCTACTCGCCCGAAACAAAAAATATATTGGTAAACAACCGTAGAAGCAAATCACTTTGAAAAAAAAAAAAAAAAAAAAACAGATTAAGTACCTTATTATCTATATATAATATTAAGATAAAATTTATGTTTAGCTTTCTCTGTAAATTAATTAATTATCAGGTTCTTAAAACAATTTTTAGACAATATATTTGATTAAAAAACCTAAAACATATGCAAACACATTTTCAATTTTAGTTTTAAAATGTATAACATTTTTTCGATATATCCATTTATTTTAAATCCGATATTTTTAAGTATCGCGATACATGAACTTGCGATATATCGAAAACAGAATATATATCGATATTTAAAATAAATGCATCTGCACACAAATATCTCTCTCCGTTTTCATATTAGTGAGAACATCTCGACTTTGACACTACGTTTAGCAATCATTATGACATTGCCCTGCAAATTGTTATTTCAACCTCAACACAGGTGCGTTTGTTTTTGTTAATTAATGATATTAATGACCTGATGTTAATTGCTAACAAAGCAGTGAATATAGAAAGTAAACACATTTATGTAGTTATTTGTATTAAAATATCTTTACTTTATGTTGAATCATTCACACAGGGCGATTTTGACAGTAAACACAGAAGGTAATGTCTTAAAAAAATTGAAAGCAGTCGTGGGACTGCCGATAGAAGTGAAAACTGTTCTAGTTGGTTATATTATTTAATCCTAAATTTGATCATTATTTTTATCGTGTCCCATTTAAAGTTGAAATATAAAAATAAAAAGTAGCATAAACTTGATTGCTTATTTCTCAGATTTTAATTTTAAATGTTACAAGATACAAGTAATGATCAAATTTCGGATTAAACCAATACAACCAAAGATTTGTAACTAAGTTGTATAAAAATTTTAACAACATAATTTTTGGTTAGGCCTTTACTGAATCAGCACACGGTTCTTTAATGTATTTACATGTATTATTATAGCAACAAAGTTAGCAAATTTAGACATTAAAAAAGTGAGAAAGCATTATGTCCATTTCAGAGGTATCACAAATTTAACACAACATTAAGAAGAGCAATATGTCCATTTCATCGGTAGCTTGACGGGACTAAATAGCTCATATAGCTATTGAGTGTAAGCCTTTGAATTTTCCTCTGTCTTTTTTAATTTCGACGATGTCTTCTTTTACAATCAGCTGTTTAATCATAATTAAACTTATGGTTTATATTAGTACGCATGTAAAACAACGAAGAAGAAGAAGAAGAAGAAGAAGAAATTACCAACAAAATCAAAAACGCAAAGAGTCTTACTTTAAGACATATGTTTTACATCATCCAAAAAGTGCTTGGTGCCCCTAAATAAGTTTTCACTTCAAAAACATGCACCAAGAGGAATCTGTATTTAGTAATCTAAAATAAAAATCGTAAATACGACATCAAACTATTGTACTAGCTTAACCATCAATTCCACCTTGAATCTATTTCATTAAGTGTTTAACACATTGCTTTATTAACCTGCCTGAAAACCAGTTGAGGTGTTACAAACATTTCAGCACAATGTTGAACGCCTTTTCTTTTACCCCTAAACCCGACTAACCTAACTTAACCTATAAACCAATAACTTCAGCCAGCTTCCATTATAAATTCCAAACTAAATTTAACAATCCTTTCCATTTAATGGTTATCCCCCCATTAAACCTACTACCTATTGAATAGGCCATAAAAGAATAAAGTTATAAACGCCGTACAAATTACGTGGATCGTTTAATACTTTTCAGACAAACTGATCAATAAATGTTCTAACTCAGACAAGAAATTAGGGACGAAATGAATTTGTATAGAACGTGTTGTGATTAACCAAGATAGTCCCAATTCAAATGTTACTTAAAGAACATAACGTATTATAGTGCAAATTAGAAAAAGAAGGAATTAAGGCTGTTCCCTGGATAGTAGCAATAAAACAAATACTTGTCTCATGTACTGATATGTTATAACCTGGGAGTAAAAATTTGCAAACGCATTGCATACTACATCTTTTCCATTTCACTTTGTAACATATTTTGTTGTTGGCATATCAAATAATTCGATCACGCAGCTGAACCGATGACGAGAATTGAGCGAATTTCCAAAATTAAGTTTATATGTTTTAGGGTTTCAACCAAGTATTACGAAGGGACTGAATAGATGTGTGCGAGTACGAATTGTATTAGTATTAGTAGAATTTGTTTCCACCTCAGCATCCAATCCTTTGCGAGTTTACATTTCGTACTTGCGGTCTCGCATTATGGACTGCGCTTTGCTCTTAAACCTTGCTACCTCAGATTTTGGACTGCTTCGCTTCACTTACAACAGGGAAACTCGCTTTTTATGGTATCTAATCAAAATAAATATAATATATAGTATTAAGTATATAAATACTTTCTTTATCGGTCTAGTGATCCACTTTTCGGTATTTATACTACCGAGCATCCATCTTCAGGTATCACTCTCGCGAGGTCGTCAGATTATTAAAAGTTGTTACTACACATAACATAACACACAAAACACAAACACTAACATTTGTTACCATATTTCGCCCGGCACCAACTCGTGGTTCTAGAACTACTATGATAATAACTTTCAATGTTCTGACGACCTCGCAAGAGTGATACCTGAGGATGGATGCTTGAGTCATCCGAAACCACGGTAGTATAAATACCGAAAAGTGGATCACTAGACGGATAAAGGAGGTATTTATACACTTAATACTATATATTAAAATCAGTGATCCGGAGACTATTCAATAATGAAAATATATATAGTTTAATATTCTGAACATGGGGAGACTAAAGGACGGGAGTGGTCAATGACCACCGATAATGGTCCACAGAACACGTTTTGGTTTATAATTAAAAATTGTAAATCTATGTATAAATGTGTTTGCATTCTAACGGCTGCATTTTACGTCCGATTTGGTCTAAATGTGGTGCACATGTTGTTTTTCTAAGTCGCTTGGATCAAAACATAAAATAACATAAAAGCACCCGGTTCAAATACACGTGGGGGCAGTTTCTGATCCAGTGCCGCAAGGTCGAGGAGCATACTTGAAAAGCGCAGTACATAATCCGAGGCAGTATGTTCGAGCTGCAAACTTGCTTCTGGCACTTTCGGGAATAAATAATTTTCGAAATAGTTAGTTGGTGTTCACGTTTAAAACATTTAAATTTAATTTGGAAATCACTCAATTCACATCAGTGGTTCAGCTTCGCGATTGAATTATTTTAAGTTTAGAAGTAATTAAATAAAATATTTAATTTTCGTATTATAATCGAGCGGACACAATTACTGTCAACTCGTATTATAGTTTAATTTATTTTCTAATTATTATAATGTAATTGGATTACAAATAAACATGTGTACACCTAGATCCACGTTGGAATTAAATTATTGGATGTAATAATATTTAATAGATTATAAAAGGAAATATAAAATAGAATTAATAACTGAAGAGGAATTACAAGTTATATTTTTAATTACAAAAAATCTGTTATATAAATCAAATAATGAGGTCTAGCCAATGTACGGCCAATATGTACGAGAAGTAAGGCCAATCATACAAAATTCCATCATGCAGCTGAACCACTGACACTGACGTGAGATGAGCAAATTTCTAAAATTAAGTGTATATGTATTGGGGTTTCAACTCACGGGTTTCGCAGCGGTCAAACTCGCTTTTCCAGTTTGCATCCAGGCTGTCATCCTTGGGTCAGAAGCTAACTCCACAGTAACATCCCTCACGTTAAAACAAACCCTCTTATCATTAAAAAAAACCCAAGTTTCACTCTATTAAAATCCTCGATGAGTTCTAACGTCTCTCTGGATCATTTTGCAGTCGGGTTTGAACTGTTGTGTTCTACTAATAAAGCACGTTAAAATAACTTCAAAACATAAACTTCAATAACTAGACCTAGGCTTACATTTAAAATTTCAAGACTTACTAAATGACACGTCCCCCGGACACGTCAAAAACACATAATATAAGTCAAACTTACAAATAGTGACAAATACATAACTGCAAAGTTTCATTACGTTTTGCATAGTTTTCTAATTTTAAATATAACCCAGACTTTTACCTAACTCTGTATTGATTGTTCTGAGGGAAAAGCAAAGAATATAAATCATCTGTTTCTAGTTGTAACACAGAATAGACTTTATCTATCCAGGAAGAAGTAAATTAGACTAGTATTGATGTAACACGACTGTACGTTTAGGTTAATGATAGCTTCGCCTGTGACAAATGAAGCACAGCTGTTCGCAGTCTGCACTGCCTTAATCCTGGTACTCGTTTATAAGAATAACTACATTCGATTTTGTTTTGCTTTCTGACTTTGCGCTCTGAAGGAAGGGTACGACACATGATTTAAAAAAATAATTTAATGTGTAATGTGTATCAAAACACATTCTTAACCTTGTACAAAATAATTTTCAATTAAAGAAAAAACAAATTTAATTCAATTTGAAGAAATAAATCAAAGAAAATGTAAATGTGCGTTTTAAAAATCGACATTCACCGAAAGTTCTTCACCGATTGCTTTGAATTTTTTACACAAACTTTCATTTGAATACAAGCGTGTTTTTATATACTTTTAGTAAAACTGCAGCATATATTGAACATAAAAACAACAAAAAATATACTCAATATCTAACAAAAATTTAAGTGATATTACATATTATGTTTATTGACTGTAATAATAACAGTAGTCAGCTGTTTCATATAAAGGGGTAAACTTTGTTTGTATGTAGGGGGTAATCTCTGAAACTACTGAACCGATTGAACAAATAGTTTTACTAATAAAAAGCTTCACTATACCTGAGTAACATAACCCTGGGAGGTCCGTATAGGAGATGAGATTCGAATTCCGACAGGCTGCTCATCACTCGAAGCAAGCGGGTTAGACATTGCTTGTAAAGGCAGTGGGTAAGATTAAGATGTGTTTCAATCAAACTATAAATTGTTTCTCGTGAACGTCTTCTGCCTATGTAACTATCTATAAGTTCTACAAAATAAACGAATTATTTAGTGAAACCATTAAATAATGAAAAAATTGCAGTTCATAGTTGATTGATGGCCTGAAAAGTAAATGCTTATGTAGGCTGTTATACAACTAGACTGTATCTTAATACGTGTAGCACGAAAACAGGAGGGGAGATACGAATGGCTGCTCACCACTCGAAGTAAGTTTTTATCATTCATATTGATAAAAACATTTTTTATTTCAGTCGGAACAAATCCACAGGTTTAAGTTGGACGTTAAACCCATACCGTCTAACAGCCGTAATACCAATAAATAAGCAACATTATGAAAAACTAAGAACGACGATTGAAAGATGCAACTTATATAATTCAAAGATGTGCATAAAAACATAAATTATGTGTGTATGTTGCCGTTAAGACAGGTGAAATAAATTAAAAATAATTTTAGGTTAGGCCTAGACTGATGAACCAACACAATCATGTTTCAACACACGCAAACCAATAAAAACTTGCGTTAAGGAATTTAAAAAATAAGAAAAAACTATGTTATATAATAATTAAATAAGACATATTATAATTTAATAGTAGGCCTGTTTATTGATATTAACCAATATTAACAGCTGATTTCAAAATATGAAACAATTAATTATTTGTATTTCTAAGTTTATGGTTAGGTTTTTGATTAAGTGTAGACCAGAGCCTTACTGGTTCTTTTAACCTTTATTATAAACGATGTTATAAAAAATACGAAATATTTTGATTTGAACATTTAACATTATTTACCAATTTAGTTTTGAGGTTATTATTAATCCTACACCTTTATTATAAATAAAACATATTTTTAGAAGGTTCCATCGGGGGTTGGCGTGCGGAGAACGCAGGGTCTCCCCTACCTATATAATATATAGTATGTTTAAAAATTAAAAACCTTTTTAGCAAACTAAGAAGTGTTACAAACTTATATATGCTTACATAATAGAAACATACTGAGGCTAGAGACTGTAAGTTAGAACTTTAGGCTAAATATATGTTTAATGTACATAATAAAAAGTATATGTTCAACGTGAAAACGTTTTGTCAAATCAATGTTCTATTCCATCCCATTACTTGATAGTATTCAAAGTTATTTCATATGGTTTACTGTTTTAATACTAAACGTCTTGGAAAATTATTTAGCACATTCAAGTACATTTTCCTGATTTCTTTCATTAATTTTTGTTATGCAACTTATTGTTTATATTTTTTTATGTATATTAAAGTGATTTGAATTTTGTATTTAGTGTTAAAATAAAAGAACACTTGATTTGACTGAAGTTAATCTCTATATTTCCTAGTTTTATTTTTCTTGTATTTTCTATCATATTTATTTCCCGTGGATATTTTTGGTGTGTTTACAGTCAGTTTAGCGTGTTCTTTCATAATATGAAACAAATTTCAAAAAACCTCCGGTCACCACTTCCTCCATTTTTACCAAATATATACTAATACTGCTGATTTTAGTGTCAAAAAACCACACTATTGTCAAATATGAATGTGTTTTGTTGCTATAAGCTCATAAACAATACATGTTGGAGGACACAATTGTAGCTGATTAAAAGCTTTCGATGACCCCTGTATGTACGCTTTCGGTTAATCCGATAAACACATTTTTAACTCAAGGAATTTGTATGCATTTGTAAAAAGCCGATTTCACAATTGACTGTTATTTACCTAGATCATATAAGAAAATTAAAATGTTTGATTAGTTGTTTATTTTATTACCTTGAAATAATATATACAAACATATACAAAACAATAAAATACCATAATTTCACAACCAAATAAAAAATAAAATAATTCGATCTCGCTGAACGTGAGTCGAGCGAATTACCAAAATTAAGTTCATATGTTTTAGGGTTTCAGCCAACTATTTGGGAAATTGGTCTACTTACACGGACGCTGAATATATTAGTAGAATTTGTTTGCACCTCAGCCAGCAGCCCCTGCTCACATGTTCCAACTCAGCTTTGAGAGTTTGCATCCCAGCCACCGGCCTTGGGTCAGAAGTTAGCCCCCAAAGTAAAATCCCAAACATGGATTGAAACCGGATATTTTTATGTAATTTTACGTTTACGTTTACGACCTTAAGGTCGTGTAAAAACACAAAATGTATAAAATCATCTCCAATATTTATATGTAGGCCTAATATATATCTATATTTTTTAGATAAGTTAAATTTTAGTACAAAAATGTCCTATTTGGATTGAACTGTGTACTTTCATAGTATTTTACGTTTTGATCGATTGTGGGAGAACCAGGCAGCCTATAAGGTCGTGTAAAAAAAAAACAAAATTTGGCAAATAATCTCCAATATTTCTTTCTTTAGATAAATACCAAAAAGTTTCATTCTAGTACAAAAATCTCAAACAAAATGTATGTCCTGTCAAAAAACATGCTTTCGGTTGTTGGATTTTTCTGGCTATTGAACTCGTCCAAACAACTTAGATAACCAAGCGAGTGCGTATAACATTTTAAATGACACCGCAAAACGTATTCTGTTGGCAACTCCCGACTTTAGGTCTCACCATAAGAATCACTGCAATCATCTTTCCTATGGCAATTCGCTAATAACGAAGAGGCATTATAGACAGGCATCGAAACAATGGTAAAGATGGAATCAGGCTCGTTTTAGTTACTGTAAGGCGTATGAACCTTGTTTGTATTACCATCAAAGACCTTAACAACAGATCCCATACTACAAATAATTTTGTCGCGAAACGCATTGTTTAAGTGAAAAAACAAAAGTTAGATATTGTTTAACTAGAAATTTAAATTATCGATTTGGATTATCTACGTTATACTGTCACCTAAAACCACTCCCAAATTCTACATGAAAACTTTTAATACTTTGTTACTTTCATGTATTTTATCTAACTTCCGGGTATTTCAAAATGAATATCGGAGTTTTAAGGTTTTGTAGTATTTATTACATTCACCTTATAATTATAAATAACAAAGGAAACCCCTGCGTACTCCGCACGCCAACCCCGTTTGAACCTTCTACACACATAATCATGTTATGTTTTCTTTATAATAAAGGTGTAGGATTAATAATATCCCCAAAGCTAAGATGGTAAATAATGTTAAATGTTCAAATCAAATTATTTCGTATATGTCATAACAGCAGTTATAATAAAGTTTAAAAGAACCAGCAAGGCTCAGGTCTACACTTTAAAACCCTAACCCAAAAGATATAAATACAAAAGTAATTGCTTTAAGGCATGAAATCAACAGTTAATGGAAGTATTGGAAATATTTTATTCAATTAGTTGCTATGGTAATAAATAATGTAAATACATGTGTTGGTTTATCAGTCTAGGCCTAACCTAAGATTTTTTTCGAAATTTACAAATATTGAAATAAAAAAGGTTTTTATCGAAATGAAGCCTATGTTACTCAGGGATACTGTAGCTTTTTATTAGTAAAACTATTTTTTGAATTGGTTAAGTAGCTCTAGAGATTACCCAATACATACCAAAAAAAAACTTTACTTCTTTATAATATTAGTATAGATATACGTCATATGAAAGAACAAATCAAAAAAGTTTTTAATACAAGTGTTTAATGTGAACTTCTCGTCACACGGCACACATTGAGTCGATAGCCAAGTTCATCCCAAACCTTGTTCAGTATGTCTGGAATTGTTGTAACAAGTGCTTCAATTCTGTTTCTTAAGTCAGGTAGGTCAGCTGATAGCGGAGGCACATACACAAGATCCTTTATGAACCCATAAAGGTAAAAATTAATTGCATGGCATCAGATTGGGGTGAACGAAGAGGCCATGCGAAAACAGCTCTGTCATCTGGTTCCTTGCGGTCAATCCAGGTAACAAAGTCGTTTAACCAATCACGTACCAGTGGTTAAAATTATTTCAATTGAGGACAGAGCCATAGTTGTAGCACATCGAGATAAGAAACACCACTAAAAGTTGCTTCAGCAAAAAAGAAAGGCCCACAAACTTTCTGCACAAACATATTCAATTTAGATGAGTCTCGTGGCAACTGTACCATCTCGTGGGGATTTGCTGATCCCTAAAAGCGCACTTTAAGAGTGTTCACATGCCCTCTTATATAAAATGTCGATTTATCACTGAAGAAGACACGAACCAGAAAATCTTGATCATCATGCAGCAACATATCGTTCGCAAAGTAGGCACGTGAACCGTAGTCTGTACGCTTTAGAGCTTGTAACAACTGCAAACGATAAAGACGTAGTTGTAAGCGTCTCCTTAAAACTCGCCACTCAGACGTCACTGGAACTGATAATTCAAGAATAGCCTTCCGAACTGATTTCTTGGAGCTGCGTGTAAAAGACTCTCTCACTCGTTCAACACGTTCTTCAGTCACTATTGGTCGTCCCGTACTCTTCCCTTTGCAAAGACAGCCGGTGTATTCAAACTGATCTAGATGGTGCTTTCCGTGGTTTCATTTATTTAAACTTAATACGGAAAGCAAGATGCAGTGTAACTACAGATTCAATATTTACAAATTGTAAAACACAAAAAGCTTTCTGTTCACTAGTAGTCATATTTGAAGACATAGGAAACAGTGCAGCGTATGCGCACAGATGTACAAAAACAAACTGAGTTAATCTTCATTTGATTTATTATTTATAATTGTAAGATAAATGTAATATATACTACAAAGAATTAAAACTCCGATATCATTTTGAAACACCCCGTACATAAAATATGGGTTGCCATGTATCACAGTTGTATGTATATAGAAAAATATGTGTGAATAAATAAATGGATCACGCAGCTGAACAACTGACGTAAGTATAGCGAATTTCCAAAATTAAATTGATAGTTTTAGGGCTTCATCCAACAATTTGGGAAATTGGTCAACTCACGGAGGCGCTGAATAGCTGCCTAAGTGTACGAAATGTATTAATAGAATTTGTTTGACCCTTCAGACTCGACTCAAGCGTTGCTTCGTTCCACTCGCAGCGGGAAATGAGATTTTACCTCTTCCTTGCGGACCTCGGATCATAAGATACACTACGGTAAAATCTCCACGTGGATTTGAACCGGGTACTTTTAAGGTATTTTACGTTTCGATTGATTTTGGGGGAACCAAAATTTGAAGCGAGTTGTAAAAGGTCATGTAAAAAACAATATGTGCAGAATAATATCCTACAGTTATATTTTTTTGAAGAAAGTTTCATTATAGTACGAACAATCTAAAAAAAAATAGTTACTTTTGGTCGAAAAACGTGCTTCTGTTTGTTAGATATTTTGACTAACGAACTCATCCGAGCGACTTAGACAAGTAACGTGTATATCAAATGTGGACCAAATCGGACTTAAAACGCGGCCGTTATTGTGCCAACATACGCATATATATATATATATACACAATTTTTAATGACCCCCAAAACGTGTTCTGTGTACCCTGATCGGTGCTCATTACTACTCTCCACATTATGTATTATTGAAATAACTCATCTCCCCTATGAAAATTTGCTAAAAAGGGTTGTATATATTCCACATTATATATATGTAAATTACTACTTATACATTCAAAGTAACATTACAAATATATTTCTAACAAAGACACTCTGTATTTACTTTGTATTCTACCTCATAAAGTAGACTAAACGTAGTTCATGTTGAACCAAGTCGTAAATATTACCAAGTCTCAAACTGTCTACCAATAGTTAATACTGCAACTCACGTACAATGTTATGTTACTCGCAAGTTGCAAGGTATGTACAATATTACAGGAAATCAATAGTGTTGTCGATGGTAAACCTTTAAAAAGCGCACAAATTTAAAATATTTCTATGTTAAATTATTAATTTAAAAAATCAATTTGTATGATTTCAATTAACTGGGGAAGTGCTACTCCCGTGCCAAGGGTTCCGTCCATCCAGCAGTAGACAATGCTTTTTATACTACACGTTTTGCCAAGACATTTTAAATGTATGGGCTATGTTTTAAAGGTAATGAAAAGCTGCATTCTTTAATTGAGCTTCATTTAATTTTTCCTAATTTATTTTATTTTAAAATACTCCTGATACTGAAAAGTAACAGTTAAGTGTTTCACTACTTCCTAGCGTTTCTATTCCCAAACACCTATTTACAAAGTCTCTGTTCGGTTTATTTCAAATAATATTTTAGGTAGGGTAAGATTTGTCATTATTAGAAAGTGAAATAATTTTTCGCTTAAATAGTTAACTGCTCGCTTCGCTCACCAATCCTGTGCTGAAGCAAAGGCAAACAGATTTTAAATACTATATTTTCACGGGAATGACGATTTATTAGGACACAGATATTTTATTTTTTATATAAAAGAGAGACAATTTTCAAGTTATAAAGTATGACCCAGATGTGATACGGTAAACCAGTATATTAAACTGGTCAAATAGGCCTGGTAAAAATAAGGTTTTATTAAAAAAAAAAGAATTTTAATTAAGATAGGTGTTTGAATTGGTAATCCTTTCTTTGTTTGTATTTGCTGTTACCTCATCTTAAAAAAGAAAGAAAAAAAAAAACAGTTGGTTGTAAATAATAATACCTGATTATAAATTTGCCAATTTGGTTGCTATGGTAATAAATCTAAATCCTTTTAAGAAATGTGTGTTCGTTCAGTATATACCTGACATAAATATATGTTAAGATTATGATCCAAATCAGCAGTTTTATTTGTAACAACAGATGTGTGCATATAATATAGTAAGCATTTTTTGTATGTTTGTTTTTATTTTGTTATTCTAACCTAAAAAAACTGTTGGTTGCACAAAATAATTATTGATTCTAAATTTTAAAAAGTTGTTGCTATGGTAAATGTGTGCTGGTTCAGAATAGGCCACTCCTAGAATTGTGTACTTAAGCTTTTGTTTCAAATAAGCTGTTTTATCTATTATAGTGCTGGTAGTGAACCCCCGTAATTTGATCTTCTTCAACCCTTAAAATTGTTATTATTATTAGTGCACTTCTACTTAGTAGTATGAAGGTACCCTTAACATTTTAAGGCTCTAGCTATCTTAGTTTCGGCTGCAAGTGGATTATGATTCAGTCAGTCAGTCAGAACTTCTTCTTATACATAATAAATATACAGATTAAAATACTGTTTAAATTCCCACAAATTGTGTATCTAAAACTATTTATGAACATTTCGAGAGAAAATTACGAATAGATTTATTTATACATATATTAAAATCGTGCCTGTCTGTATGTTTGTGATGGCAACAACTGGGAAAGCTGAACGTATACAGTTGGGGTTTGTGCCATTGGACACACCATTTCTTCGCGAAGGTTTAGGAGAAATTCAAATTCTTAAAAGTCAATTTATTCAAAAGTTGTATCGTCATTATTGACCAAAGACAGTAACGTTTCTGCTTATTTTAGACTGGTAGCACCTATATCCAATCTGAGATACTCATTGGATTCAGCTTGCCGAGTTCTTTCAAATGGCCATTGAGCCGATTCAGTAGTTTGCATAGTTTAGGAGTTATAACACAAAGAGCGTTTCCTTTTTCCTAAAACTTTTTAGTTTACCAACTTCTTAAACAGCTATAAATTTAAACGGTAGGTTTTAGGAACAATCTGTGACCACATTGGCGATTGTAAATTTAATTCTAGACAACTTTCATAGTTGACAGTTTTTTCTCCGACGCGATGTAAGGAACCTTAAACGCAAAAAATTGATAATTCTTGTTGAAAGTTTTGCTTTAAGGTATTTTCGGCCGTAATTTTTGAACCGTTTGTCAGAAATAAGTAACGTGCTGAAGTGACCTTTATACGTAATAATCAACCAGGATTTGTTACTGCACGTGGCAAAGAGGGTACAGCTTGTCAATAAAAATAACTAAAAAAACTGATGCAACCAGTTCTCAGACAAAGTCCATTTCCTTGGATATGGTAAAGCTTCGGATCTGTAAATGGAAGGGTGGAAGATTGATCTACGCAAATTGAATATTCGGATATGGTACGCGGCTCTGTTTTCCCACCACAAAGAGGCGAACGAGTTTTTTATTCAATCATTTTCGTATTTTCTTTCTACACGATATCTTTACACTTTATATTTTTGCGATTTTCTCCCAGGTGTTGTTATGCGAGTCTGTTACCTGTGATAGAAAGTATGCGTTGCCTTTACATATAGATCTGTATTATTAGCTACACTATATAAATGTCAAAATAGATAACTGGTTATGAATAACGCGTAATTCGATCACTCTGCTAAACGTCTGACTGCGCTTAGCGATATTGCATGCCTGCCGTTGGCCTCGAATGAGAACCGTGGATTTGAACCGGGTACTTTTATGGTATTAAAAGTTTGAATCAATTTTGGGGAAACCAGACGTGCTATAAGGTCGTGTAAAAAACAAAATTAACAGCATAATCTCTTGTATTTATTTTATTAGATAAAGCCCCAAAAAGTTTTGTCTAGTACGAAAAATCTAAAAAAATGTTTACTTCCATTAAAAAACGTGCTTCTGGTTGTTGGATTGTTTTGGCTAACGAACTCGTTTGAGCGACTTAGAAGATCAACGTGAGTACCAAATTTGGAAAGAGTGAGGCAAAAGTCTGCAACCTGTTCGTAATTTATCAGTTGATTAATATGGCAGCTTAAAACTTTCAGAAATTGTTATGGGACAATAAATCTAACTTTCGGTTATAAAAATGAAAATTTACCCCTTTTGCAGGGGTTGCAATGGGTGGCATATCAACATTTTAAAATAGCAACCCCCATCATGTGGCACATCATTTTAATTCTCTCATTATGACGAGAAAAATGGTGTAAAAATATCTCTTTATAAAGATCCAGTCCGAAATGGTGGCTGGTCAAAGTAAAATTTTTACTGGTATTCTTAATTTTTAAGTGTTAAGTTTTCAGCAATGAACAGTTAAACAACTACATTTATTTGCCTAAAAAAAAAAAACATAAAAATTCATCACACAAAATACAGAAATACACAAAATTACAGCAATGAATTTTTATTTCTTACAAAATTTTTCATTTTCAACTGATAAAACTGAAATTCTTGATTACAAGTAGGCTATTTAAACATATTTAAATTATTAAACAGATTCACTGTGACTTCATAATTTTAGGTGGGGTAGGAGAGGTGATATTGAAGTAGGAGGTTGACTAATAAATATTATTATTATTTGCTAAAGAGAAAACTATTCAATCGATTTAGAACAAATTTGCACAAAACACGTCAATTAGGCCCGTATAGATGCACGAAAAAAGGTTTTGGAAATTTTTGAAAAACAACCCCCTTTATGGCAAAAAAACCCCCAAAAATCAGTTATTATTAGCTAAACGAGAATTTTTAGAAAGATGAGAATTTTTGCATATGGTAGGCATATTAAAGGCTACAAATAAGCAAAATTTTATCAAAATCGTTAAAGCCGGTTTTTATAAAAAAATAATAACTGATTTTTTTGGGTTTTTTTTTGCCATAAAGGGGGCTTAAGAATTTTTTGCCATGTTTTTTAGCTCAAGAAATTTGGCCTGCTGTCATAAACTAATATTAGGTAAGAGCTTAGTGCTACAACAACATGAGGCCTTTAATATTAACATTTTATTTCATATATATAAACAAATTCCTTTCATTTACTCAAAAGCTCTAGCGCTATTGCGCATGCGACAGAATCCTGATCAACGAGACCATCACCACCTGAAACTCTGCCCCTACTGTGCATGCGTCTGCGTCAGAATCCAGGTCACCACGACATCCACCATCCTACTCATGCGCAGTATTGCCAGAGTTTTTGCTTGGATAAAAGGATTGTCTTATATAATAGAGAGATATTTACAGAATACTATAACCTATTAAATTGTTTTGCCAAAAGTATTGAAAATAATATTTGTCCGCTCTTCTATATTTGGGAGCCGTCTCCTCCTTCACAAACGTATAATTAATTCCCCGCACTGTTATTGCTATTGGTTACTTCATAGTCTATTGAGTAAACGTCGGGAGAGTGTTTTAATTATTTTTATTATTACTGCACTTTACATCTAAACACTTGAAACACCCCGAACTGGAGACTTAACTCTAATTTATTTATTATATTACATTTTGAACATTATATTTTTCACTATAATTAGTAGTTTTTTCCCCACTTCAAGGATCTAGGTAACCGAGTAATAATGTATTTTGAAAGCATGGCTTCTATTGAGAATTGTTCAGTTGTATTCACTAAGTACTTTAAAAGTTTTGTTTCTGTTATTAGTGCATACATTTATTAACAACTTTTAAAATCTAAAACATAAAACAAATTTGTTTTATGCCTTTTATTTGTTGAACTTTGTGAGTAGGTTGCAAGCGTACCATATGTTTTTTATTTTGAACGGCAGTTTGTGCTTTTATATTTACCTCCAACAATGCTTATTACGACACAGCTAACATAATATGTACATACTTGATAAGCAAGCGCCAGTTATTACAAGTAAGTCGACTAATACTAGACGTTTAACGTTTAAATTATTTATAAATCTCTCGATACCACCTCCCCTTTCAATCCCCGAGACTCGGCAATACCTACATCAGTCTATGTGCAAGAAGAAGTAGATCTAAATCCGCGCTAAGCTGTAGTTTTTTAAACATCTTTCAACGTTGTATTTACTCTTTATATTTATCATGTGAAGAATATTCATGACAAAAGTTGGTTGATAGGCTTGACCTTTATGCAATATAGTTATCAAATATACTGTAGTTAATTAAACGAAACAAAATATTATTTTTTAATGAGTACTTAGTTTTAACCGTACAAATGAGACAACATCGACCAATATCTGGAGTGATCAGGATAGCTCAGTTGGTAGAGCGTTATCACGGAATGGTAAAGGTCCTGGGTTCAAATCCCCGTCTTCGTACATGTTTTTTCACTTGTAATTTAATTAATGAAACGAAATAGTTTCTTGTAATAAGGGATTCAAATAACGCAACATGTCTATGCAGATATGATTTGATAACTAGCCAAATAGTTACATTTTTGCCATCCAAGGCTCTTAACAAACTTTTGAATATAATCAATGCAGCGTTTAGGCTGAAATCTGTCAAACTTCAGTGGAAGGTAACAGAGGTTATAATGATATTAAAACCTGATAAAACACCAAACGATAAGAAATCGTACAGACCAATTCCATTGTTACCGATAATCTCTAAGCTGTTTGCGAAATTGTTGTTGAAGAGACGCAAACCTATAATTGAGGAATCTCATATCTCAGCATAAATTTGGGTTCAGATCAAAATATTCAACCATTGATCAAGTTCACAGGATTACAAACATAATTGAAAATGCCCTTGAAAATAAGAAAATCTGTGGAGGAATCTTCTTGGACTGGCTTAATAAGTCTTTGATAAGGTATGACGTAGGACACTGGAGTAGAAGCTTCAAAGACATCTACCGAATCAATTCTATAAACTATTAAAACCATATGACTGATCGCGCTTTTCATGTGAAACATTAAGAACAGTACTCTGGACTAAAGAGAATTTCAGCTGGTGTTCCTCAGGGGAGTGTGTCAGGCCTAGTATCGTACCTATTATGTCTACAATAAAGGGTGTGACAATAGCTGCATTCTCGGATGACACAGCAATATTTGTGACTGGTAATAAAACTGTAACGAGCAAACTTCAAGGAGTGTCTAATATTAATAAGCAAATGGACAACAAAATGGCATTAGGTTAAACAAAATAAAATCAACCCACGTAAACTGATCGAATCTGAAGATTGAACTTCATCTACCGGTGGTAATCAATACATTTCCAATTTCATATGCAAACACTGATAAGTACTTGGGGCCAAACTAAAGTGGAAGGAGCGTGTAAAAAGATTAAAAGAGTTAAACCCAAAATTTAGAAAGATGTACTGACTTTTAGGGAGGAATTCTCAATTAAATGACAATTCATAATAAATTCCTGCGCAAGGGCTGAAGCCTGTCTGAACTCATGGAATTAACATCTGGGGGTGTTGGAAGAAGATAACCATCTTTATTTTATTTTATTCCAAACGAACAGTTTTTTTTCTAAAGTTATCACACATATCTTTTTCTGTTTTTGGCAGGGAACTTCTCATTGTAGATCATGTTTCTTTTAAAAACATACTAAATATAATGTAAACAATTTTACATTTTTAAACTCTTAACACAATGGAAAGCACGGCGCAGATATCAAACCGCTTACAGAATTATTGAAGTTAATTTCAACCTTGCGGGCGGGAAGTTATCTACTTTGTAACAGAGAGAAAAGAGTAATTATGTCCTTATACAAACATTAGAGGGCTTCGCCTCTATTGGCTTTGCTTACCAAATGTAAACAGATTATTGCATACTCTTATATTTTGACGGAAATCACGATTGATTAGGAAAGGACTTGGATCGGGATAGGGTAGTGTAGATCTGGACCCTGACTCATGCGCAGAGTGGACAGAGGTTTTGCGTGTATTACAAGAATGTTTCATAGTAGAGATATGTTTTAGTTTCAGTTAAAACTTATCATATTTTAGGGAAAATAGTAACTGACAATGTATGTAATGAGAATGCTTGGTTATATCTAAAGATGTAATAGATTTAACTAATTTTATACATTACTATTAACTTTCATATTAACAATAATAAAAACTACCCAATCAAACTTTAGAAATAAATAGTTTTTAGAATGACAGCTTTACAAAAATTGTTAGTTCGATATAAGTCTAAATATAGTTATAATTGGTTCAAGTACAATAATTCGATCACGCAGCTAGACTGATGACGTGAGTTGAGCAAATTTCTAAAATTACGTTTATGTTTTAGGGTTTCAACCAACTATTTGGAACATTGGTCTACTCACGAAGGCGCTGAATATTCACCTGCGTGTACGAAATATATTAGTAGAATCTGTTTACATCTCAGCCTTTATCCCTGTTTCACACTTTGCTTCGTTCCCCTCGAAAAGGAAAAATTCTTTTTTAGAGTTTGCACCTCAATCTTGCTGCCTCGAATTATGGACGGCTTCGCTTAGCAGGCAACCTCTGGTAAAAAATGTACTACCGGTTGTTGGATTTTTTGACTAACGAACTAGCCCGAGTGACTTAGACAACCATCGTGTATCAAATCGGACGTAAAATGCCGCTGTTAGAGTGCCAACACATGTATACACACACACACATATTATATATTATATATAACGTTTAATGACACGACAAAATGACAATGATCGCTGCTCATTTACTACTCCAAACCTTAGGTTTCATATTTAATATAGAAATTCGCTAATAACTAAACAGTAAAGATAAACGATCTAAACAAATGTTTGTACAAACCCACAAATTTATTGAGAACATACGTGCAGATGTGATGGAATAAATTTGTCGTTCTCTTTATGGCTGTGAGAAAAGCATAAACAGATCTGTGTCATGATACCGGAGGACTAAATATTAATGTTTAACACTTCTTCCAGATATTGAATAATCAAACTCTTGACGATGTTGTGTTAAAACAAAAACTAAATGTCACTTATATTAAATGCAATTTATGTAGTAAATAGTTATCTCTCTACTATGTAAATTTAATCTTAGCAATATTATGTAATCCTGTTCTCCCTGCAAAAACTGTCTTACACCGTTGCAACCAATGACTTTAGAACTGTATCAGAAACAGACCAATGACTTTCTAACTATATCAGAAACAGACAGTGACTTTGGAACTGTATCAGAAAGAAAACAATGACTTTGCAACTGCATCAGAAACAAACCTGTAACTTTGGAACTGTATCAGAAACAGACATATTACTTTGAAACTGTATCGGAAACAAAACCATGACTTTGGATCTGTATCAGAAATAGACCAACGAATTTGGAACTGTATCAGAAATAGACCAACGAATTTGGAACTGTATCAGAAACAGATTAATGTGTTTGGAACTGTATCAGAAACAGAACAAATACTTTGAAACTGTATCAGAAACAGACCAATTACTTTGAAACTGTATCAGAAAC
>JAGFPH010000007.1:1536714-1551568 GCA_018207615.1 Philaenus spumarius
CAGACCAATGACTTTGGAACTGTATCAGAAATGGACCAGTGACTTTGGAACTGTATCAGAAAGAAATCAATGACCTTTTAACTGTATGAGAAACAAACCAGTGATTCTGGAACTGTTTCAGGTTCTTAATACTATAAATTTGTACAAAGTATATAAATACATCGTGACATAAGGCATTTTGTTTATCAATTCCCGTACGTTCCAAGATGATTGCCTTGCATCACATCTAAAACTGATATTTTGAACAATACGTAATTTATGTCCTTGTAAAAAGAAACTTAATTTCCTGTAATGTTCAATGATAGCTACGTTTAGGAAACATTATAAATGGTTCTTTAGTATCATGATTAATGTAAACTGTCAGGATTAATATTATAATGATTGATTGTGATGTTAATAAGAAAAATGATGTATTATCACAAGTCGTATAATTTGTTACAATTGGATTAAGTGACTGCCCGTTTAGCAAGAGGAATGACATAATAGTTTCATATAGAAGACTTGTGTGCTCGGTCGGAGTGTACTGATGGAAGCGTGAAAGTCTGCTTAGTCTGAAGTAGTGCCTACGGTCTTTCCCCATGTCAAAATACAGATGTCACTGAACCGGCACAGAATACAGGGTGATTGAGTGAATTGTATTTACATCCTTCTATATTTTTATATTACATTATAGGAAAATAATGTTGACACTATACAAAAGTGTGACCAATAAATAGGCGATCGTAAAAAAATATATATATGAAACAAAGTTATTATGAAATCAAAACCTTAAGCCTTTAGCAGACCCAGCCACTATCTTGAATTCCCATAAGAGCAATGTTTAATGCGTAACAAGATTACTGGAGTAATAATGATTAGAAAATTATTCTGAGTTAAAACGTTTTATAGGTAAAACAGTCCGAATGTGGATATCATTTAGTTTTTTAAATTTGTTCTTTGACTTAACTCGAAATCAAAGTTTGCGATTATATTTCTTATTCAATAATGCAAATATTAAAAATGTAAAAAGCTCACCATATTCTTAGTTACTTTCATTTCAAATAAAAGTAATTTCAATAAATTAATTTATTACGAAACAATCTGCATTATTGTGGAAGCATGTAAGCGCTGAATTAGTGTTCATACTCGAGTGTATAGCCTGCACTCTGGTGTTTATCTCATCAACTTGTTGCTCGCGGAGGAATACTAGAAAAATAATACATCCTTTAATTTTGAATGTGTGTGAGAAAACTGTGTTTAATAACACATACTCACATACATTGTCACGCATGCGCATTTCAGTATGTTTATAGTCAGGGTTACGTCTGTAACCCTTTAGTTTCCGCCTTTATGAATCTGCCCTATTTTGCTAGCGGGAGAATGAAACGCAAACAAACTCAATGCTAGTGGTGTACAGCTCTGCCACTCGGAGAGCTGCGGTCAACTCAGAAATATTTGTTCACTCTTGCCAAGCTTAATAAGTACATGTAAAATAATTGAAAATTAATATTACTTATTTTTTAAAGAATATTACACTTATTTATTTTTAAGCATAACGAATACCTATAAGGTTAAATGTTGCTTTTCCTAACCATTTGCCTCCCTGAGGAAGCTTTGCACCTTAGCTCACAATATTAGTAACACTACAACACACTTTCAAAGCCAAGGCAAATTGAAGGTAGAGGAAAGTTCGCTTCATTCTTTCTCTCGAAGATATTTTAGTTTTGGCAACTCCCATTGTAAAATTTACGAATGGTTACTGATCTAGGGTTAATTGATGTGGGCGTTGATTTTTTTTTAAATTTTGACATAGTTTATGTATTTTACATGTAGCTGTAAAACTTTTGTTAATTCTATTGGACTTGAAATTTAGATTTTTCAATGTTTGAAAGTTTCCAGCATGGGTGGATAAGAAAAACAATTCCCATTTAAAAGATGGTTGATATGTTTTTATGAAGTCAGACTTAAAAATACAAATACCTAATATTTGTGTAATATTAAGAAATGGGGTTTACTGTCCACATTTGTTAAGTGAAACCCCCTGTTTCAACCTTGCTATTAAAATCAATCACTTCTGAGTTTGAAACGATGGGACACTTAAAAAGGTCACCAGATAGATGTATTTATTTATTACTGTTTTACAATAACAGGTTAAATTTTTTATTCATAGAGTGATAACAAAAATTTAAAAAATTTGCATTCACTGAGTACGCTGGTTAGACTATAGACAATCATGTTTGTGTTATTTTTTAAATTTAAATATTAAGTTTGACAAGATAAAAAAATAAATGATAAAATTTCTGAATAAATCAGTACAACCAACGATTTATATTCATGACAGTTTTCACTTTTATACTGAACCAACACAGCTTTCTTGAAAACCTTCGAGGAATTATACTTAAGTATAATTTTAATATATGTTGTTAAATTTAAACAGCTACTTTATATTAAAAGTTATACAACATAATTTTAGGTTTATATACTGAACCAACTTACGTTTTTTTAATGCTTTTATATTTATTAACATAGCAACCAAGTTAGCAATTTTAGACATTTAAAAAAATGAGAAAGCACTGTGTCCATTTTAGAGGTATCACCTCTAGTGTTCTAGGTAGGAGCTACACTAATTTAACACAACTTATAAAAAATTAGGAAGTACAATTTCCATTTTATCGGTTGCCTGACGTGATTAAATCCTTACAGTTATTGAGTTTAAGCCTATGAATTTACCAATGCCTATTTTATTAGGAATAATCGACGAAATAAAAAACGCAAAGCGTTTCACTTTAACGAGAGTTTTTATATTTTACTTCATCCAAAAAGTGCTCGGTGCTAATAAAGAAATTTTCCTTCAAAAATTGTACTTTGCTCTGTAAAGACATGAAACCGATTTGACCAATTTACTTTTTCACTTATTAACGAAAGTCTTAAACATTACAAATCCCATGAGTAATACTTTTAAAATATTGAGTAGGAAAAAGACATATTTACAACAAAGTTCAGTAGTACGGTCAGTTCAGTCCTCTTGCACAAATAATGAGAGTCGTCAAATTTGACAATAACAGCAATATGGTATGATTACAAATATACTTTCCTGAGTTTCTTTCAGACAAAGCTATGTAGGACGTCGTCAAAGTTCTAATCTTGACCAACGATTTTACATTATTAACAACATTTAATAAGGAAACGTTCAAAGAAGAGGCTGGTATTGATGTCAATCGTTTATTATAAAACAATTTTTTCTGTGAAACGGGTGCTTTTTTTTACACGTATATTTGTGTTCGCCCTCATTTTACGTCTGATATGATCCACATTTGGGAAATACGTTGGTCGTTTAAGTTGTTAAAAAAATTTAACAACGGAAAACGTTTTTTTTTGGACAGGAAGTAATATCTTGTTGATAGTTTTCGTACTAGAAAGAATTTTTATGGGGGTTTTACCTAAACAAATAAATATAGGAGATTATTTGCATATTTTGCACGACTTTATTGCTCGTCTGGTACCCTCAAAAATCGGTCAAAACGTAAAATAAAATAAAGTATCGGGTTAAAATCCACGTGATTGATTTCACCGTGGGGGAAGCTTCTAATACGAGACCGACATCTGGGTTGGAAACTCGCAAAGCGAAACAGTCCAAAATCCGAGGCCGCAAAGTCAAGGTGTAAACGGAATGAAGCAGCGCGTGAGCCGGGGCTGGAGGCTGAGGTGCAAACAAACTCTACTTATATATTTCGAAAACACAGATAGCTATTCAGCGCCTTTGTGAGTAGACCAGTTTCCCAAATAGGGTTTTGAACGATACCCTAAAACATATACAATTAAACTTTTTTCTACTTCTAGCCTCTAGGATTGTATAATAATATTAAAATTTTTATTTTCTTATATGGTCCGTCACAATCCTTGTTTGTTTGCTTTTTCAAATTACCGTTTTCGACATATATTTTTTGTTTATGATGTCATCGTCAGACCTTCAAACACAACAAAGTTAACTAATTTTTTGAAATCAATTCTATAAATAAAATTAACAAAGAACAAAGATCCTACCAGCAAATTCCATGAAGCAATAAATAAAGGAGTTTCTAATAGCATTAACCTATTGAGCAAGAACGAAATTAGACGCATAAACCAAGTAAATTTAGTGGTCAAAAATTGAGGGGCCTCCCAAAAACACATAAAACGGATATACCAATTAGACCCCTTGTAAACTTTAAACCAGCAACTGCATTCAAATTAGCCAAAGCATTAGACAAGATTATAAAAAGAAACATATATCTTCAGACAAAAAGGAAGATTGTCTGTGGCAAATATTGACACAGCCTAAGCAAAATTTTGGAACTTGTTAACAATATAAAGGATAATTATATAAAACATAGTCACACATTGGAGTCATTCGATATCGTAAACCTGTATACAAACATTCCAGTGAACGAAATCATAGTGAATTGAATTTAACGGAATGTTCTACTCACAGGAAAATGGACTAGCAATGGGATCGCCACTTTCAGGCATTCTATCTGGAATTTACTTAATTATTGTGAAAGTTAACACAGTCATATTTTCCTCAAACAAAAAGTACCTCAATAATATCAAATACTACTATAGATATGTAGATGATACTATATGTATGTTTAACGGCAATAGTAGACAATTGGAGAACTTTAGAAAGTACCTAAATAGAATCCACCCAAATATTCAGTTCACATTGGAAATTGAAACACTTAAAGAATTTAACTTTCTGGATTTACGTATATATAAACATAACAATAGCCACAGTTTTGACATAATATACATGAAACCAACCACTGCAGATACAACCATCTATGCCACATCTAACCATCCTCACACCCATAAGCTTGCAGCCTATCACAGTTTTATAAACCGTTTACTGAACATTCCACTAACTACAGAAAACCATTTCATCAAGGAACTTGGCATAATTAAACAGATTGCTGCCTTTAATGGTTACCACACGAAAACAATAGACACACTCCTTTATAAACAGATGCATCCGAAAATAAACTTTAAAACTCTCAAAAACAAAATAAATAAGTTCCCATCGAATGTGGCAATAAACTTGAATACACGCTGAAAAAAAGACTAGCAAAACTCGACATTATGCCGGCTTACAGAGCTTCTAACAATTTAAAGAAAGCTCTGAAGCAGGAACTAATTGACAAAACGAGTTTGAAAACTCAGGTATATATAAAATAACATGTTAAAACTGTCCTAAATTTTATATTGGACACACAGGACGAACATTCGCAAGAAAGTTCAAAGAACATCTTCCTGAACATAAAATTGCTGAACAAAGATCAAACTTCGCTAAAAAATTAATAGATGAGGACCACTCTTTTAATAACATCCATAGTAACTTAAATATTTTACATACATGTAAAAAAGGCAACCCGAACAGCTAGAAATATATAAGGCCACAACATCACAACAAGACCTTCTTTTAAATGATAAAATACACCATAGTTCAAATGCCATATTCAAAACAATCATATCAATGCAAACACCGGTGGATCATGTTGAGTCATTGAACAAAAACATTACGAGTGGAGACTACCTTCTTTAGCAGTGTGCATTTAACTTCTACAGTGAACCATTCATGGTAACCCCCTTTTCCGTGTCAGTGTTAGAAACTTGTGTAGTGTTTTTGTTTGAGTGTTTTTAAAGTATGTGTTACGTATATTTATTTATTAATATGAATGTGTTTGAAGATCTGACGATGACATCATAGATATGTCGAAAGAGGTAATTTTAAAAAAACAAACAAACGAGGATTGTAACGATATAAGGTAAGACAATTTTTTTTAATATACACTAAAGTTTGGAAATTGGCTCAACCACATCAGCGTCTTCAGGTTCAAACATCATTAAAATTCTTGTCTCGGTTACATAGTGTTTAATCGAATCATTAAAAACACACGTTTCATCTTTCTAATAAATATACATTATTTAATCAGTACTTAATGAAGCAAAGCCATCCCCCTTCTCTACTTCCATTAATTGACCTAATTTTAATAAAAGATAATAAACCTTTACACTGTTCAGGGTTAGAATAACAACAAGGATAGGGGATCAGTTCTCAGATACAAGTCCATCCCCTTGGCTTTAGTAAAGCTTCGGATCTGTAAAGGGAAGGGTGGAAGACGAGCGAAGATTGATCTACGCAAATTGAATATTCGGATATGGTACGCGGCTCTGTTTTCCAGTCATTCAATAACCACAAAGAGGCGAACGCGTTTTATATTCAATCATTTTCGTATACAATACTTCCATATTTTAATTTGTTCGATTTTACTTTTCTTTTTAACCTCCGACGCAAGCAGAGAGATGTTATAAGTTTAACGTTTGTATTTCTGTATCTGTGTATCTGTGAAAGAGTGCATCTGTCAGTGGCATCGTAGCTCCCAAATTTAGTTTTTTTGATTTATTATTATTTTTTTTTTTTTTGAAAGGTCGCTTGATTGAAAGTGTTTCCAGATAATCTGTTTAGCTGTTCGGGTTTTGTAAAATGTTTAAATTTATCTATTATTGAAAAGATTTTTTATTTAAATAAATTAACTTTATTCAAGTGAACTCGTTAGCGTCATAATATCTATCGCGTGTTGCGAAATTATTTTCAAAAGATTATATAAAAAATTCCTATCAATCCCACAAAAACTCTGGTACTAATGCGCATGCGTCAGTATCTAGATCACCACTACTGCCAGCACCCTACTGAACGTCCTTCAGTCCTAATCAATTTTAATTCCGTGAAAATATCAAAGTATACAATAATCTGTTTGTATTTTTTTAGCCGCTAGTATAGATAAGGAAAAGGGTGGGTTGGTGAGCGAAGCGAACAAGGTGGTAGCTCTCTAGTATCTCTAAAAGTAAAAGTTTTTTTTTCATCAACCCAAAACTATAAACGGCTATCTATTTTGACGACACATTTCATCAAAAAAACGTTTCTAAAAACCGTTTTATAAAATATAATTGTATTAGATTTTTCCTTCGGGTTCACGTTAATATTTATTTTGTAAATGTTTTTGAGATATTTAATATTCAAATTTTAAACGGCCTCCCTTTTGAAAATATTGAAAAGAACGTTCTGATGTTTCGTACAGTGATAAACGGTTGCGCAACTAATAGGTATACAAAGTGTTGTTCTCAATATCTTTTCCACTTCCAAAAATATTAAGTATTTAAAAAAAATGGCAGATAGCTTTAAAACAAAGCATTTCAGAACTATGTTTATATAACTTTTTCTTTTTTTGCATGTTAAACATGTACACATTTTTTTACCATAACATTAAATCCCTCTGTATATATATATATATATAATATGTCCCACGTAAAAACAGCCCACATTTACTACAAATATGGTTTACCTCACACAGTATACTTAGTCCTTGAATGTATTTAGTTACAGATGTTAGTTGAGTGTGACGTGTTGAACAATATAGATTTTTCTTCAATATACAAACAATATACATTTAATAGATTAGGCAGCTTTTAGGTATGACAAACTATTAATACAATTTGTCTGTATTGGGAAACTTCCTCATCTTTATGCAATTATTTTATGCATTTCATTAAACACTGTACAATGATGGAAGAATTCTTTCAAGTTTATCTATTCCATTAATTTTATTTATACTTCCTTTCAATTGAGAAAAGAAGTTTATAATGAACAGAAAGTAATACCGCTGTTCATTTAAGAATTGTGTTCTGTGCCTGCAGTAGATAATCTACTTTGCTTTGTCTATTATTTATTCATTATGTGGAGACTTTTAATAAAAGTACACTTTATGTATTCAATACATTATGGTAAGAAGTAAGAGACAACTAAGTTTATTTACAAAAGCAGTAAGGTATAATACTCACTGTTGGAAAGCAGTTGGATGTAGAGTGATATTTACCTGCAACAGAGGAATATATATTATAAACATATGTTTTAAAGGTAAAATTAAATCAATAACAATTCAACCACGCAGCTGAACCGTTAACATAAGTTGAGCGAATTTCTAAAATTAAGTTATATGTATTAGGTTTTTAACCAACAATTTTTGGAAATTGATTTACTCTGTGTACGAAATATATTAATAGAATGTGTGCCCCTGAGCCTCCAGATTCGGCTCACGCGCTCCTTAGTTCCTCTCGCAGCGGAAAAACTCGCTTTGCTCTTCGCCCTTTCGGCCTCGGGTTATTGGCTGCTTCGCATCGTACAAACTCGGCCGTCAATGAACGAAGATGAAGATGAACCCATCGACGTCGGCCCCCACGTGAATTTGAATCGAGTACTTTTATGGTATTTGACGTTTTGGGGGATCCAAGCGGGCTACAAGTTCGTGTAAAAAAAACAAAATGTGCAGAATAATATCCTACATTAATATTTTTAGATGAAACTCCAACAAAATTCATTCTCGTACGAAAAATCGTAAACAAAATAGTTACTTCTGGTTGTTGGAATATTTGGCTAACAAATTCGATCGAGCGACTTAGACAACCAACGTTTGTACCAAATTTGGACCAAACTGAATTAAAATGCGACCGCTAGAGTGCGAACACATACTTACATATATATGTGGAATATCAAAATTTTAATGACTCCCCAAAACGTGTTCTGGAGACCATGATCGGTGCTCATTTACTACTCCCGACCTTAGGTTTCACCATAAGGGTCACTGCAATTGCTCATCTTTCCTATGGAAATTCGCTAATAATTCGACCACGCTGCTTAACCACTGCCTCGAGTTGAGAGAATTTACTAAATTAATTTTATATGTTTCAACCAACTATTTGGGAAATTGGTCTATAATAGCTGATGCCTATGTGTACGATATATATTAGTAAAGTTTGTTTGCAACGCAGTCTCCAGCCACGGCTAACACGTTGCTTTGATCTTGAGGTCTCGAATGTATCGCTTCGCTCGCAGCGGACAAACTCGGTTCGCAGCCACGAGGATTTGAACCGGGTACTTTTATTTTATTCTACGTTCTGATTTATTTGGAGGAAGCAGTCGGGCTATAAGGTAGTGTAAAAAACAAAATGTGTAGAATAATCTCCTAATTGTTTGTAGATAAAAACCCCAAAAGTTTAATTATAGTACGAACATTCTCAAAAAAGTTTTACTTCTGGTCAACAAATCTGATTCCGGTTGGCGGATTTTTTTGGTTAACGAACTTGTCCGAGCAACTTTGACTACTAACGTGTGTACCAAATCGGAAGTAAAATGCGGCAGTTAGAGTGCGAACTCTACGGTAAAAATGTTTTTCCCGCATATTAAATCTTTAGTAGAATCATAGACAATTTTATTAGCAACATTTTCAGCCTCATTCATAAGAATATCTTATATAGAAGAAAAGTTGTGCATTTTTTACTAAAACGTTACTTTCCAGTGTTTAGACCTAGGTATTTTTAGCACAACTCTAGCCAAAATACATGTGGCATAATTTGTGACTATGTTAAAATTAGTGTGGCACTCAAAGCGTTAAATGAATAATTCCACATTATTTTCAAAGAAACCAGTATAATAGATTTAAACTTTTGTATTATACACACCATTTCTTTCACAGAATATAGCTTACTGCACTTAAACAAAAAATAAAAACAAAAGAAAGAAAGATTCAGCAAACTCAAACAATAACTAATGACATTTATGGTGCTATTAATTCTATGATACATACAGGGAAGAAGATAAAAATTTTAGTTTTTTGTTTTAGTTGGAAGATGTAGTTTTTTCTGTATGCAGGAAATTAAAACTCAATTAGTAGCAATTAACTAATCATTGCTAGGATATATTCGAGTAGATTTGTATCATAAAATAAGTTCCAAATAATTTTCTTTACTACACCATGCCTCAAGAAAATAAAAAAAACCAACCATTCCTCAAAAGCAAAAGAGTAGAATAAATTTTGTTCTGTATGCTGTGCGAGCAGTAACGAAAATAAATTTAGGTAATGGAGCTTCAATGGGTCAAATAATTGTGAATGTTGTTAAAAAAAAAGATCAAAGCGAATAAACGAAAAGCCCCTAGAAGTATTGAAGTAAAAATTAAACAGGCACTGAAAACTGCTGTTCAACATAAATTTCTAAAACAGAGGCAAGGGCAATTTAGTCTGAAAAGAAATAAAAATTCTAAATTGCAAAAAGCAAAAGGTAAAAATATCAGACTAAGAAAAAAACAACTACTGAAAAGAAAGCAACTACTACAGACTAAAAAAGAAAAGGCTGATAAAAGAACAAAATAGAAATATGAAAATTCAAAAGGATGGCCTTGGTATTGAAAAACCGAAATTGCAGGCAAAACAAGGAAAAAACAGACTAAAAAAATTGTGAAAGCAAAGGATGTACAAAAACCAAGTACTTTTAGACGGCCAAGGAAAGCACAATTTAAACCGGGTGAATTGCTGATGGACAGCGAAAATGTTGTTAACAACGTTTATAATATAGCGCACGTTGTTATCAACATTTTCTTCGATATTATACACGTTGTTATCAACATTTTCTTCGATATTATACACGTTGTTATCAACATTTTCTTCGATTTTATACACGTTGTTATCAACATTTTCTTCGATATTATACACGTTGTTATCAACATTTTCTTCGATATTATACACGTTGTTATCAACATTTTCTTCGATTTTATACACGTTGTTATCAACATTTTCTTCGATATTATACACGTTGTTACCAACATTTTCTTCGATATTATACACGTTGTTACCAACATTTTCTTCGATATTATACACGTTGTTACCAACATTTTCTTCGATATTATACACGTTGTTATCAACATTTTCGAGACTTAAGCAATTATTGACTATATGGTTTCATTATGTACAAATCATTTGTTTAGTTTCACACGACAGTAAAGAAATATTTATGTTTTATTTATATAAATAAACAAGGTTTTTAAATTTAGAAATGAGAAAGAAAACTCTGTTAAATTCCGGCGTTTATCCGGAAAACCTTTCAATACAGAAGTCATCAACCAGTTGCTCGTGGGATGCCTTTACATTTTTTGTGATTTGAAGTTTTACCAAGAACTTAAAATATTAAACCCTTTGACTAAGTTTCAAATGTTTAACCCTTTTCGCAAGGAATGGTAATTTACACTGTATGTGAAACTTGTAAGACTATTTTGGACGAAATTACCCATCTTTACATTAAAAATAAATTGCCATTAATTCATTTTTGTATAAAATAATATGGAAAAAATACTGCTAGTCAAGAATATCCTATAGTATCTGCCGGTGGTTATATTTAAAATTATGATAAATCAGAGGCTTTAAAACAAATTACTCAAAACGTCAGATTGAATTACATAATTAATATAGTTGAGTTAATTGAGATTTATTTCTAATTGTCTTTACTTGTCTTTATAAAGAATCTATTCTTAACAATTACAAAAAAATTACACAAAATTATGTTCATATTTGTTTGTTTTGTGGCAATTTTTCCTACTAGCCTATCATCATCTAGGCCTAGGTATAACCACGGTTGTTATTATTATTACCTGTATTGTCAATGACGCTCTTCTGTCAAATACACTATTTTTGTATTCAACACTATTTTCATATTTTTAATTATTAAACTCGGTGTCAGATTCAAATAGAAAATCATCACTTTCTTTTTACCCAATATCTATCAAACCAAATTGTTTACACTAGGCCAACATCACAGTGTCAGTAA
The DNA here is from genome assembly GCA_018207615.1 of Philaenus spumarius. NCBI lineage: Eukaryota > Metazoa > Arthropoda > Insecta > Hemiptera > Aphrophoridae > Philaenus > Philaenus spumarius. Next base: position 1,548,382 of record JAGFPH010000007.1, read on the forward strand.
TGTAGGCAATCATTCTCAAATTTGATTGAAAACTATCTAAACTAATTAGACTTAAGGCGGGTTCATGCAGGCGTGTAGAAAGAGATAAGACTGGGAGGGGGCAGGTGGGTTGCCAGTAGCAGATAGCCTTTTCCCCACTTGCCTCGTTTGAACAAGTGGATTAGCATGCCAGTTCTAGTATTTTTTCCTTCTAGATTTGATTTGCTGTTTTGTTGCTGGTGATTATCTTGATTAGTTTGATTTTTGCTTGCTTTGAATTAAACAAAACAAAGTGGTCCAAAAACGACACTATCATGTTAGTGGAGATTTATATATCAATTAATTAACTAGGTACAATACCTGCTTTATAGCTGAATTTTTGAAGAAAATAAGAGCTATTAGGCTAACAACAGACGAGACACCGGTGTACTGTACAATGGTAACAGTCGGTAGCCGACTCGGACACTGCCGAGACACCGGTGTCTCTGACGTCACAACTACGTTCCATTTATTTTCGAAACATTCAGAATGTTCTAAGTTACTGTCAGTAGGCTTAGGCTATATAATGTATAAATGTACAGAAGACTTCATTGCAACAATTTTTTTTCAAAGTTTTATTAGAATATTCATCGCTTGTTACGTCCCACAAACAAGATAGATTGCGAATAATTTCTATAAATGACTAGTAGGCCTATTAAAATTTTGTACTGTCATTTTTATATTAAATATCAATTAATAAATATTGTAACTTTGTAAAAATATAAATGATAGACCTAATTAAAATTTAAAAAAGTAAATGTGTGCGATCGTGGGACCCCGTCAGGAACAAAGTTTATCACCCCTTTCCTTCAATTCTTTTACTAGCCTTAATGGCAACATAGGCTAAACACATAATTTTAATAGTCGTTTATTATTAAATTGTTTTTTATACAAATACTAGCTGCTGTACCCGTGCTCTGCACGCCAACCCCGTTGTATTAAATACAGAACTCCCTCGTTTAATAGTATAGAATTATAAATTTGGTTAATTTGGTTGCTATGGTAATGAATATAAACAAACGACATGTTGCTAAACTTTTTATACAAACAGCTGATATTTTTATAGATAAAATTGAAGGTTAAAAAAGTTTTCAAAGCCAGTTTGGCGGTACCCTGATGGAATTTCTAAATAAAAATATGCTCATTTTTTAATCTGGGAACCTAAAATTATCCATGAAAAATTTCAGCTCAATAAATCCAGTAGTTTTTACGTGATTGAGTAACATACATACACACACACATACACACACACACACAGACAGACACCATTAGATTTTTATATCTTATATATAAAATTCTCGTGTCACAATGTTTGTTCCCGTACTCCTCCGAAACGGCTTGACCGATTCTCATGAAATTTTGTGAGTATATTGAGTAGGTCTGAGAATCGGCTAACATCTATTTTTCATACCCCTTAGTGATAAGGGCTACGACCCAGTGGCCCTCAAAGTTTCAATGTTAATCTTATGGAAGGTCAATCTTATTAGTATCAGGTTGATTTGTCTATCCGTGCAAAGCCGGGTCGGGCCAGAAGTGGTACATTCATTTCTTACAATATCACCAACTCCTAAGGGGGGGAGGAGGTTGGGGGGGGGGGGAGAATAAATTGTAATAACTTAAAAATAATGTTTGCCTTTTGTTATTTATATATTCCCTCATCGTTCACAGCGCTCCATGCCTATTTCACGCATATACCACATTCTTAAACACTTACAATATTTAAGCTATTTTTTGTCTACACTAAAAATTACTTGAAAATTATTTATATGGCAAAACAACGTTTGCCGGGTCAGCTAGTAATAGTATAGATTTACTGTTTCCATACTTTTAATGTTATTATAATAAAGATGTAGAATTAAATATATCATGCAAGCTAATATGGTAAACACAGTTAAATGTCCATTCATTGTAAATACATTCAATAAACATAAAATGTTGGTTTTTCAGTCTAGGCCTAACCTAAAATTATTGTGTGTATGTTTAATGTATTTTACCTGTCTTAACGGCAACATACATACAATAACTTTAGGTTAGGCCTAGATTTAAAATTACTTTCTAGGCCTAACCTAAAATTATTGTATGTATGTTGCCGTTAGGGCAGGTAAAATAAATAAATAAATATACACACAATAATTTTAGGTTAGGCCTATACTGATGAACGAACATTTTATGTTTATTGAATGTATTTCAGAGCTTGACAATACTATCTGAACTACGATTACACGATTACAATGTAATAATGTTTAAATGGTGGCGCGGTTTCGGTTAACCTAAGTACCCACCTTCAGATAACAGAAATAATTAAAATAAACCCCCTCATTATTTCGTCAAATACATCATAGTCATTTCACAAAACAAAAATCGTATTGAGTCGTATAAAATGATTTACTGTGACCGGTTAGCGTGATTAGGCCTAATCCATGTTTTTAATGTGTTTAAAAAAAGGGTTTTAATATGTTTCGTGAAGTGTTTTTGTTTCGTGTAATGACTTTAATATAATACACACATTTTAATGACGCCCAAAACGTGTTCTGAGGACCATGATCGGTGCTCATTGACTACTCCCGACCTTAGGTCTCACTATAAGAGCCACTGCAATAGCTCATCTTTCCTATGGAAATTCGCTAATAAGTCAAGTCTAGTAAACTTCTAATTGGAAGAAAACTTTGTTTCCAGGTCATCATGGATTAAAGGATCAAATAATTAATGTTTGTTCAAAATAGATAATTCTCTATAAGTGATGAATTCACCAAAGTACAGTCAACTAAGTAGAGTTCAATTAGGATTACAGGACGGTGATCTTGTCCTTCTTTTCTTCTTACGTCTGAAGCTGGAATTCATTAAGTTTTTATTATTAAGTCAATGCTGCTTAGAAAAGTCGATATTGATTTGGCTTCAATAAATGTTCAAAATGAATCTAAACTAACTACAGATAAACGATGTTTTTTGGTCGCATGTAAGTAGAAATTGAAAGTGTATTTATTAGTATATTCCTATTATAAATATTATCTTTTGTAACTTAAGATATACTCCATTGTAGTAGTATTTAAAAGCAAACTAAGTAACTGGAATAAACGTTCAAATCAATGTAATAAATGTAAGCGTGTATTGTCCGTTCGGGCCGGTATAACTCCGCAACCCACCTCCCATGGGGATTATATTGTATGGT
>JAGFPH010000007.1:1551968-1583596 GCA_018207615.1 Philaenus spumarius
CACGTTTTACGCTTTCAGTGGGTTATGGGAAGTTAGTATAAAACCGATTGTCAAATATGTACCGAACAGACAAACAAACAAGAAATTAAGTTATTATTGCTTTTTCATCCAGTTAAAGTTTTAAGTCTCTATCTCATCGGTGAGTTAGTTTAAATCGATTTCAAAATTTGTACCGAACAGATAGACAAACAGAAAGACAAGACAAAAAAATACTATACCTATTTTTAACAAAATTGTACTGGTTTGTCTCTGGTTGTTATCTTCATCAGCGCAGTATTACAATATGCCAAATTGTTATAATTCAACAGGTATTGGTATGAGGATGCGTAAAACACTAAATAAATATAGTTTTATAAGACATTAATAGAATAGAATAGAATAGAATAAATTTATTACAACACAATTTTACAAACAAACAAAAGAAATACATAATAGAACCGTGTTGTAAAAGCAACCCCAACAGGTAAAAAACCCAATTACTGGGGCGCCATCTCTTATTAATATAATAACAACCATTCAAATTAACCAATACAAACTTACACATTGAAGTAAAATTTAAGTTTAAAGAAAAACTACTGCAAGATGTAAGAGCGAAATTATAGGATTCAAGAACCTCAACAGAGGTAGGTAATTGAGGGAAGAAACAGTAAATAACAATAATAAATAGATAGAAAATGTACGAACAAACTGTATAAATAATATAAAACTTCGACCACTATTCAATAACTTAAAAAATAGAAAGTGCACGGACACCCTAAGGAAGATTAAAGAGGTCCTTAAGTAAAATAAACAATTCTCTCTTGAATTTACTGGACAGGAAGATCGTCTTTCTTCATTACTTGAGGTAATACTTAGTGTCCAGTTAGTGGAATCTGATCTCAAGATATTCACTTCTTAATAGAGTCCTAAAGAGGTTGCGGTCGAGCAGGTAAGTCTTGAGTTGTCAAGTTACACTACTTGGGAACTTAATTAGACAAGTACTTGACTACCTCAAAGCACTTTAGGACGTTGCTTAAGTCGCCAGAGATCTTATTGCGCAAAAAGCCAGTAATCAATAGATTATTTCTAATTAAGAAATGTTTTTATTTACAAGAAATAAAGACAATTAATTTATAAACATCAGCTAAAAAAAATACACACGAAACTGAGATGAGAAATACAGTGACCGATGTGACATATCTTTGCTCCAGCTAGAAAATGGTTTCTAATTTGATTTTTGCGCAATCTTACGTAAAAACAGTCACTTATATAGGTGCGTACACACTTGTGCGCTCCCTAGCGCGCGCGCTGCGAGTTCTCTAGATGAGTACGGGGTGTTGGAACTGCGTACGGCGCGTCCTGATCCATCTCCTGTCAGGTATATGTGGACGAGTGCCTGAGAGGTATGATGTTTTACGTGCGCATTGTTTTAATGTGATTACTTTGTGAGCAGCATTCACGGAGTGGTAAGAAGAAAATGTAATTATATGCTAATCGATGCTTATCGAAAAATTCTCTTCTGTGGAATCCTCGAGCCACAGATCATTGTCTTGGTGGAAGACACCAATCATCCCTAGAACACGTTTTGGGGTGTATTACAAATTGTATACCTACATCATTGTTATGTATATTTCATCCCACTCTAACATCCGCATTTTAAAATGTTTTTAACATTTTTCGTACTAGAATAATTCTTTTGGTCTTTTATCTAAAAAATAAATATAGTAGATTGTTCTGCACATTTAGTTTTTCCGCTGCGACCGGAACAAAGCAGCGCGTGAGCCGAGGTTGTATGAAGCTGGGTTGCATACAAAATCTACTAAAATATTTCGTACTCGTAAACACCTATCTGGTCTTCGTGAGTAAACCAATTTCCCCAATAGTTGTTTGAAACCCTAAATCCTATAAACTTAATTTTGGAAATTCGCTCAACTCACGTCAGCGGTTCAGTTTCGAAATAGAATTATTTTATCGTTTTGTAAAAATATATGTGTATAATAAAACGCAGGACAAAATGTAGAATGCAATTTACAGGTTGATTCAGGAAAAAACGGAGAAACTTTCAGGACGTGTACTTGTGAAAATAAGATTTATTTGTATTTTGAATTTTATTGGTATTCTTTGTCTTTAACCTTTACTTTTAAAATAAATTTTAGAAGTGACTTACAATTTTTGTTTACAGTTCTGTTTTATTTGGGTGTGATAAAACTTTTTTTGGTTAATTGTAATAACTTATTATGAACTTTATTTACACGAATTTTCTCATAATTTGATTCTGGAGTAATTTTGTTTACGTATTATGGACAACTACCAAGATACAACATTTCAGTTTTTAGCTAATAACTCAGTTATATTTTAAGTTACAGAAATAATAAAAAACAGTTATGTTTGTCATTAAAAAAGGGCTTTTTTGTTTCTTGTAATGTTTTTGTAAAGTTAGTGGTTTTCGAGATATTTTACATTAAAATGTTTAAACAGCTGCAATTTTGAATATACAGGATGGAGATAAAGTCTGGAAACGGTTTAATATTTCGTATGTAAAGAAAATTTGAAGGTAGATGTGATTGGGGAACCTACTCTACGTAAAAATAATATTTTATTAAGATTTTAAAAAAAACTATCCGCCATCTTGGATCCGCCAATTAAGGGTGAAATTTGCACATTCATATCTTTAACCGATTAAAAATGGCGGCCAAAAACAACGAAATCGTGTTTTCAGTTTCGTATATAAAGAAAGTTTGAAGGTAGATGTGATTGAGAAACCTACTCTACGTAAAAATAATATTTTATTCAGATTTTAAAAAATGTATCCGCCATCATGAATGTAACTTTGTTTTTTTTAATTGGAAGGTGGTCATGTGATTTCGAAGTAGAATTTTAAGGGAAAACCAACGGTGAAATTGTCACATCCATATCTTCAAAACGATTAAAAATGGCGACCAAAAACCAACGAAATGGTGTTTTCCGATTTTGCTCCATTTTGATGTACTATTTTTTTTAATACTAATTATTATTGTTTTGGATTTAGAATCAAATAAATTTTCAAACGATATGCCACACAACGATATTTGGGAGTATTTAAAATTTTTGAGTTACAGCCATTTTGATTTAAAAAAAATTGATTTCGAGTGGTTCAACCAAATATCGTTGTGTGGCATATCGTTTGGAAGCTTATTTATTTCTGAATGCAAAAAGAAGAAGAATTCATATTTTTAAAATTTGCACAGCAAAACTTTAGATTTGACAAAAACTGAAAACACGATTTCGTTGTTTTTTGGGCGCCATTTTTAATCGGTTAAAGATATGGATGTGCAAATTTCACCCTTAGTTTTCTCTTGAAATTCTTGAAATGATGTATCACATGACCACCCCATTTGAAAAAAAAGTTACATTCAAAATGGCGGATCCAAGATCGGATACATTTTTTGAAATCTTAATAAAATAGTATTTTTACATAGAGTAGGTTCCTCAATCACATCTACCTTTAAATTTCCTTTATATACGAAATATTAAACCATTTCCAGACTTTTCTTCGCTCTGTATATTAAAACACATTTTAGTTTTTTTTATACGGGTCAAAGATGTCATACCAATTTTGAATTTTAGATTATGTATTCAAAATTTTCGTTCAATATATTTTCTACGTCCAAAGATATTAAGTATTTTGTAAAAAAAACAAAAATGTGGATAACTGGAAAACAAAGCATTTCCGAACCTATGTTTGTATGAACTTTTTTCTTTTATTCACTAGTAGAACACGTCCTGAAAGTTTCTCCATTTCTTCTTGATTCACCCTGTTTAATTAGTTTTTTTTTTTAATAATGTTGTGTGCAAAGCGTTGCAAATTTAGGATGTAATAATAATAATAACATGCCAGCATTGAATGGCACTGGTTGTATTGACCGTAGGCCAGGTTGGTAACATCTCCAATTATTTTATACATTTAACACATTTCTTATTTTGACAATGTTGCCATATAATATAAGTATAAAGAATTACACTAATTAATTTTACTAACCATACGTGCACCAACACATGCCCTTTTACACAAGCACACCAACACCCCTTCACACACACGCACACACCCCCACCCCCACACACAAATTACCAAATTACAGAAAGTATTGAATATAAAATGCAAATGACACAAAAATCGAAAACTTCTGCCAACATTATCCTAAATACATACATTGATTAGTAAGTAATTACATTATACATCTAAAGTGAAAAATAAAATATATAGACCTGTACAAAAAAAAAAAAATACTTACATAAATAAATAGGGTGTACGCATCCTTATCCCTAAGTAAGCATTCCTGTTGTCCAGATAAACTATTTCAATAATTAAACTTTTTAATTAATTACCACCTATATTTCCAGGTTGATTGACTGTACTTCGCCAACCGTTCACAATCACGACCATTTAAGTATTGGTTAAATTATTCTCGCGATAGTTCATGTTTATTGAAAAAGCCTTGCCGAACACCTTTTAAAATGGGACACTTTGCTACAAAATGGAATACGCCTTCTACTTCCATTACATTACACAAAGAACAATTTTATTATAGTTGATCCCCACCACCCAAGGTTTGTAATTTAGGTGTAATAATTCTTTTCTACATTTTAAAACCCATTTAATTGTGGTGGTAACACAACAGTTTTGGAAATATGACTTTTAATTAAGTTCCAAATTCAGATTTCTATAAATACTGTGATAACGACTCGCCTTAGCTGCGAACAGATTAATTTGTTTGTTCTGTCTACTCATAGCTTCGGCTAAAGTATGTTTAGGACTATATAATAACGATTCCGATAGGAGTCAGTGTGTTGAAATAAAATACAAATGAGATGATCCATAGAACATGTGGCAAACATAACATGTCAATGAAGGTTGTATCTCAATCTGAATACTTTTTAGTTAAACTGTTACGAATATTTCCTCTTTGTAAAATAGAAATGTGACATTGAGTTAGTATAATAGAAATGACGTCATACGCAGTTAATAAACATGTTATAGCAGGCTGAAGTCCGTAATTTCGGGAAATGCCAATTTGGAAATGGATTGTTTGTTTTCCCTTTCCACAGGTATAGGTAAATGTTTACCCTGGCCAAACCCGGTTGACTTGCATTGGGAATTATGATTGTTGGGTTCAAATTCTAATCAATACGCTTACAGTAGGTTTTGCAAAAATGCTTTCAAAATATTACTTCTGGCAACGTGACGTTTTAAATAAACAACTTTTAGTTAACATTTTACAATCTAGAAAAATGTATGTGTATATATATATATATAAAAGAAGAAATCCTGATTGACTGACTGACTCAATGATCCATAATCAACGTACAGCCAAAACTGCGATTGCTAGAGCCTTACAATTTTCAGGGTACCTTCATACCACTATGTAAAAGTGCGTTAAGAAAGCATTTTGCAAATTATTGATTTTAAGGGTTGAAAATTGTCAAAATACGAGAGTTCACTATAACACATAAAACAGCTGATTTTAATCAAAAGCCTAACAACACAGTTCTAGATGTGGTCTATTATTCTGAACCAACATACGTATGTTGAATGTATTTGCATTGCAACCAACTTAGAAAATTTAGAATCAGTTAATTATTTTTACTACCAACAGTTTTTTAGGTAAGGTTGACGATATATCATTTTTAATAATTGAATCATAAATAACGGAAAACTCAAATTTAGTGGTCGAATGTAGGGCTATCTGGGTGTTGAATCATTAATATAACCACCCGGATATCACTAAATTCGATCACTATATTTGAGTTTTCTCGTGTATTTATCACTCAATTAAAAAAAGAGATAAATATATAGTTTGATTTGTCTTAAAATAGTTTTAAAAAAATTCCCTTTACATTTTTTTTGTCGAATATACAGTTTTCCAGATATTTCACATTGAAAATTTTCCACAGCCACCATTTTAGAACGAATTCTTGCAGACAAATATTTTTTTCAATATTCCCAATTTAGATCAATTTGATTCAATATTTATTTTCAATATTTTGGAAAGGAGTATGCAAAATATTGATTTTAGGGGTTGAACATTTTCAAAATAAGGGGTTTGCTCCCAGCTATATTTCTGACAAAACAGCTGATTTGAATCAAAGATTTGGTTAGTCCATTATTCTGAACCAACACACGTTTGTTGAATCCATTTAAACCATTGCAACCGACTTAGACAAAATAGAATCAGTATTATTTTTCACAGTTGAAAGTTTTTTTTAGGTAAGGTTACAAAATTTAAACAAACATAAACAAAAAAGGTTTAATGTATTATATGTTGTTCGATTCTGTTGTTGCATATTACACATCAAACAGCTGATTTGGATTTTAAGTTTAACACAATTTTAGGCCTATACTGAACCAACTTGCGTTTCTGGAAAATATTTAGATTTATTACCATAGCAACCAAGTTGGCAAATTCAGAATCAGGTAATTATTCTTCTCAACCAACAGTTTTCTTAGGTTAGGTAACAGCAACAGAAGCAACGAAAAAGGTTTGCTGTATTAAAACTAAAACACCCATTTCTATTAAAAGTGAGCTAAATTTATTCTTAATTGGCCAGTTTGAAATACTGCTTTACCGTATCACATTTTAGTAATATTTTATAACTTGAAAATTGCTTCAATTCTAAATAAAAATACATATTCTCTGTCCTAATCAATCTCCATTCCATTGAAAATATCAGAGTATAGAATAATCTGTTTGCACTTGCAGAGGCGCAGGGATTTGAGCCCTCTAGTATTTTTAAAAATAAATTCTGAAGCAATAAGTACTTTTCAAACTATTTAATGAGCTGAAAATAAATTTAGGTAATTTCCTTTTATATGTATTACTTAAAACAAAGAAAAATACTTTAAAATTGCACCATTACAATTTTGTATCCACAACCTTAAAAATTGTATAGTAGAGAATTTGTAGCATGGACCGTGACCTCGAGATGCGCAGTAGACTCGGGGTTAATTCGAGTGGTGGGGGGTGAGAGATAATCAGTCTATTACCGAGCTTTGAATGTAACACTTCGGTCTGGAAGCCCTTGTGTACGGGTTTCTAATAACATTATTAATTGTCCATGCACAAATTATTATTTAACTATCGCTGTTTATTATTGTTTTTTTTTTAGCGTTGTTTACTGTTTTTTTTTTATTCTTTATATTTGTATAATTAGGTTTAAGGGAAGGCAGAGTCAAATCAAATTTAGGAGGTAGAAAAGTTATTCACAGCCAAACCCGCGAAATCATTGCTAATGTTCACCACTTCATGAAAAGAGAAGCAGAAACAAAAGCTCCCATTAATTTGACAAAGGTTCACGAATTTTTTTTTTTTTGTAAATTGAAGATAAAAAATTGACTTTTAATAAATGAACATATAAGCTGAAAAAATTTATATTTTTATTTTAAACGCCAAAATTTTGGAAACATATAAATTGCGAATTAAAATTTTCCTATTTTAAAGACAATTTGACCATGGGAAATTTGTTTTTTATCATTTTTTTTTAATCCTGAAAATTTCATAAAGATAAGTACAGTACTGAAACAAAAAAATCTTAGGCCTAGACATCTGATCGACACAGATGCGCAGAACATTAACACAGCTTGTTAATTTATTATTAACATTAATTTATTCACATTATGTTTTAATAATTATTACTATATTATTTCATTATAAATGACAGCATTAGTCATCAATAATAATAATTTCATTGCTTTTATTTATTTAATTACGGTGAAATAAATTTTTTCGCAAATGACGAAATATCGTCAAATGGTCTTTTATGCATTGCAATACAAGTACAATAATTTGACGATATTTCGTCAGATAGTCACTTCCATGTATTCTAAAACTGACGAAATATCGTCAGATGGTCCCAAAAGGGTTAAAAGATGCTGAATGTGTATAAAGCCATTTAGTAAAGCCGTTTTAAAATAAAGTTAATCGTGAACAAGAAACAGGCTTTCCGACAGAAATTGAGATAAGGCTTGTTTCGGATTCTTTGGTGTATGAAACGGAAATAAAACGAAAAATCACACTATTTTCAACAGTCTCTTATTTTATTTATATATAGATATAAAAAGTCCCATATCTATACAGTATTTACATGGTGCAAGTAATTACAACACAAGGCTTTCGCGACAACATTGATAGGAAGTAGTATAGTGTCCCTTCCCTTCCAGTGGACGGAGTCCCAACTTGCCTATATTCTTGCCTCCCGCCAGCGCATCGTAGAGTCCATGCTAAAACTAATGAGCTATACTCCGACTATTACTGCAACCTTTACTTTAAAACTTAGCTTCTTTCGAAAGTTATCTTTGCATGACAAATAATTCTACCACGCAGCTGGACCGCTGACGTGAGTTGAGCAAATTTCCAAAATTAAGTTTATAGGCCTATGTTTTAGGGTTTCAACCAACAATTTGGGAAATAGGTCTACTCACGAAGGCGTTGAACAGCTGCCTGTGTGTACGCAATATATTAGCAGAATTTGTTTGCGCCTAGTGGCCTCGCGAGTTTGCACCACTTGGCTTCAAACCGGGTACTTTTATGGTATTTTACGTTTTGATCGATTTTGGGAGAACCAAGCGAGCTATAAGGTCGCGTAAAAAAACAAAATGTGCAGAATAACATCCTACATTTAAAGCTTTAGAAAATACTCTAAAAAAAAATTCATTCTCGTAGTAAAAATGTAAAAAAATAGTTCCTTCCGGTCAAAAAACGTACTTCCAGTCAAAAAACGTACTTCCGGTGGTTGGATTTTTTTTGCTAATGAACTCGTCTGAGCGACGTAGACAACCAACATGTGTACCAAATTTGAACCAAATCGAACTTAAAATGCGGCCACTAAAGTGCGAAAACATATATACATATATATATGAATTTTAATGACACCCCAAAACGTGTTCTGTGGACTTTGATCGGTGCTCATTTGCTACTCCCAACCTTGGGTCTTACCATAAGGGCCACTGCAATAGCTCATTTTTCCTATGGAAATTCGCTTATAAGAGAAAGTAAGTTCAGAACATAGAACACAATATTTAAATTCGGGTTTCGCTTAAAAACAAGTTTCTGTACAAAATAAAATATTTAGATATGGTTCAGTTTTAATTAAAGTTTATTATCTTCGATAAGAATTTTACCTTCTTCAGAGCTTCGAAGGTGTTATACTATACTTAAATGCCATAGTATTTGATTTATATATTTCTGAGTTTGAAAAGTTGTTGATGCATGAGCTACAATAGTCAAACTATAACTCAAACTAGTCAAAAACTATGAGTTATAGTAGCTCATGCATCACTAAAGATGGCGACTTTGTCGTTGAAACGCGTTTGAGTTAATAAACGTATTAGTTGTAAGATTTTTGTTCTAAGTTTATTCTATCAAATGAATTGTGTGGAGGCCTACCTTCAACAACTTTTCAAACTCAGAAATATATAAATCAAATACTATGGCATTTAAGTATAGTATAACACCTTCGAAGCTCTGAAGAAGGTAAAATTCTTATCGAAGATAATAAACTTTAATTAAAAGTAAAACTGAACCATACCTGAATATTTTATTAAAATGATTGAAATGAAATTTGATATGTAGCTTCTTCTAGGGCCATAGGTGCTCACTAAGAGAGGGTTTGAAAAAATTCGAAATTTTAGGGGGGGTTTGGGGGGAATCAAAGTTATTAAAAAACGGTTTCTTCAAAACTACCGAAGGGATTAGAATGAAACTTTGTATGTAGCTTCCTCTAGGGCCATAAGTGTTCACTAAAAAAGGGTTTTAAAAATTGGAAATTTTAGGGGAGGTTTGGGGGGATCAAAGTTATTAAATCACGATTTCTTCAAAACTACCGAACGGATTGGAATGAAATTTGGTATGTAGCTTCCTCTAGGGCCCTAGTTGCTCGCTATAAGAAAGGGCTTCAAAAATTCGAAATTTTAGGGAGGTTTGGGAGATCAAAGTTACTAAAAAAAAAACACCGAACGGATTGGAATGAAATTTAGTATGTAGTTTCCTCTAGGGCCCTAGGTGCTCGCTAAGAAAGGGCTTCAAAAATTGGAAATTTTAGGGAGGTTTGGGGGATCAAAGTTACTAAAAAAAAAACACCGAACGGATTGGAATGAAATTTAGTATGTAGCTTCCTCTAGGGCCTCCTCTAGGGTGCTCGCTAAGAAAGGGTTTCAAAAAATTCGAAATTTTAGGGGTGTTTGGGGAGTGATAATTACTAAAAATTACCATAAGAAATACATAGTGTAATTTATATTTATTGATATATTTTTTTTAATGTACATTTAACTTTGATTTGTTTATCCTTGCAAAGCCGGATCGGGCCAGCTAGTATTACATAATTTTGGTTTTATAGCTTGTAAGAAGTTAGTTGAATTTATATTTATTGTTTAGGGGTAGCAACCCCATTTCAACTCTTTAGAAATTTTGAATCTAAACCATTCAGGGGCCCACTCCACACACATAAAATTGCATCAAAATTGGTCCAGCCGTTTAGGAGGAATTCAGTGAGATACACACGTACAGAAGAATTATATATATTAAAGTAAAAATATTAAATTTAGTTTCATTCAGATTTTTTGTTTAGTTTTCAATATAATTATGATTAAACTAATGTAATTTTTTTCAGCTGATTATGGATCAAACACTTAATATAATTTTAGGTTTGACCTACAATGAACCAAAACAAGTACATTTGCAACCGATTTGGTAAATTTAGAAACTAATAAATTTATTTGCAACTAACAGTTTTTTAAAAATATCAACTAAAAGCAAACAAAAGGCTTACTATATTAAAATTCAAACATCTGTTGTTACATATTATAAATAAAACAGTTGATTTGGATAAAAAACTTAACATCATTTTAAGTTGGGCCCACAATGAACCAAAACATGTTTCTTTGCAACCAATTTTGACAAATTTAGAATCAGGTAATTATCTTCGCAACTAACAGTTTTCTTAGATTGAGTAAAAGAACAAAAAATGTTTTCTGTATTATAAGTAAAACATTTGATGTTTACATATTATATTGTTTCCTTTAGTTGTTTTTACAAATTTGATTAAAATTTACATTAATGGTGAAATTACAACTCGTGTCGCAATTCGAATTATTGAGGTTGGTAGTGTCAATATCAATCTCTGTCTTACATTAGCGATGTATAGATTAGTTGTCATTTTCATGAAAATATCAGAGTACACAATAATTTGATAGCATTTTCTACGTCTTGTGTCACCACCATGGATGGTGAGCAAAGTGAGCTCCTAGTGTTATTATAACGTAAAATATGCAACTCGCAATTATTATTTGCTTCTTTCCTTACCAACGTGAAACACCCTTTAATACAGTGTATTGTGTTATGTTCTAGGATATACCATCATTATAATGCTTGTTTGCAAATACATAATATGTGGGTAGGATATACTGAGATTTTTCTCTAATTATTTTACCGTTTAGTCATTAAAACATTTTCTCAAAGCGTACATACATGATGTAGTCGTTATGTTGGCATTAGTGTAACTATGTTTTAATCATACAGCATGTATGCGGCTTATAGTAGACTTTTGAGTTCAAAAGGTAAACGTTAGTTAATATTCGGGGTGATCCCAGCCCTGTAACAAATAGAACAGCTGATTTCGAACAAAAACTTAACATGATTTTAGGTTAGGCCTATACTGAACCAAAACACTTTTATCAAAAGCATTTACATTTATTACCATAGCAACCGACTTGGCAAATATAGAATCAGGTAATTATTCTTCACAACTAATAGTTCTTTTTAGATTAGGTAAAGGCAAACACAAACAAAATCTACGAGAAAGGCTTACTTTATTGTCTGTATTGTAAGTCAACTCACGCCGTAATTCGAATTATTGTAGATGGCGCGTGTCTATCGATAATGTTGTATAAGTCACTGCTACCCCTATTACCATATTGGATCCAAGTGCCTCAGTCCTAATCAATAGTCATTCCCGTAAAAATATCAGAATATACAATAATCGGTTTGAATTTGCTTCACTACGTTGATGAGCGAAGCGAGTAGAGGATGGTTGTTGTATATACAAATTTAATATTAGGCCTGGACGGGGTTCAAATAGTTATTTGTGTCTTAAGAATGTTACCGCACGAGGGCTATAACTTTCTTGAGGGTGACTAAGATATTTTCTTCCCATACGGCACACAATATATTTCACCAGCTACAGTTTAAAAAATAATTTGCGTTTTACTATGGAAGAAACTTTATTAATAAATTGACTTTTATATTTACAAAAAACAATTGGGGTTATGCCAAGAATACACAAAGACGCGTTGATTGATGCGTTCTTGTTTCAGCAACTGTTTTACTAACATGTATGATTTATAGAGGGCGGAAAAGTGCACATGTAAAAAGCATCGAGTATACTTTCCAGCCCTCCTATTATAGGCGGGCGACAAAGTAAAACTTTTTACATGGGTAGTCTACAATTTGTATATGCTTATTCCCCCCCCCTTCCGGATGATAAGTGGTTCTTTCTACCCTATAATTGAGGTGGCAGAAAAGTAGTAGCTGGAGAAGAAAGGTTTTCCTATTCTCTAATTAAACAACTCCTATAAATACACATTTTAAAATGCAAACTTAGATTTGTGTAAAAATTTATTATGATTCCTTCCAAAAGACTGATGTTTAATTTGGAAATAACTTTCAGACAAAAAGCACATTGTGTAAAATGATTGTACAAGTTTTGACAACTAAAACAACTTTTCCGAATCGAAGGATTTCAAGAAACACGGTAGTTTAGGGAATTAATTTAAATAATCGAGAGTCTTTTTTATATATTTTACGTTTAACAATTTAAATTTAGCAATTTCAAGAAACAACGAGAAATAGACGAAATAGTTATTTAATTGAATAGTTTAGAGTGAAACTTAATCGAACGTTTGCAGTTGTAAGAATCCATTGTAGTATGAACTTTCTCCGTCAAGGAGCAGCACAGTACAAGCACATCTATACGTTATATATTTTCGATTCAAGATCATGTTATTTTCATTATAACTTTTTCACTTCTAATTAATAAGTGCAATTATTTGCTGTGTCTCTGGGGTTATGTCTATAAAGACTTTATTACAAATCATAAAATAAACTCATATTTTCCTTAACTTAATGAAAATAGATTACTTTAAATAAACAAAATTTAAAAACAATAATTTTATTGTATTTGATAATATTTTCAATACAGTAATAGAAAACCGTATGTAGTAAGTTTGGTAGTCACATGTGGTAAAACAAAATTAGAGTTTTGAAAATAAGCAAACACTTCAATCGTAATTATTTTAATATGCAAATTTAATATTTTTTCAAAATAAACAAAGATTAGTTTGAAAGATTAAAGATTTAAAACGTTCACATTGAATTTGTCGAAAATCATGTGATATAGAACGGGATACATTTTTGGTAAAAATCTACCAGCCAAAGTTTTCATTATGACCCTATGCCTTATTATTACAGAGGTGCCAACGTATACGAAAAAATGCTCTTTACGTAATTGTAATGATCTATTCTATTTATAAACTTAAATAAATGAAAACAAAAAATATGATTATGCAATTTAAAGCAATTAATTATGAAATGAAAATGACTTTACACTCAACTTATAACATGTTTAATAACATGGGACTGCGCATACGAACGTAAATAAACACGATTACCGTACTCCGCTATTACTAAAACTTAATATCACTTAATAAAATACAAGTATAAGAAAACAGGAACACACAAAATTTTCACTTTATAAAATTCTGTAATACATAAATACTTAATGTTCATCGTACTTTACATTAAACTCGTGCAAACTATTGATATTCGATAATACAACGATGTTCACGATTCGATACATTGAATCAATCCTATGTGTATAACAAGGGCCCAAATGTATTCCTTACATCTATGTATTTTGAATCGATGGAAACACAAAAGAAACCTGAAGTTTTAACTTACAGTCTCCAGTCACAGTATGTTTCCACTTTGTAAACATAAGTTAGTAACATCAATTAAGTTGTTTTGTATAATAGAAATGTAAGCATTACAAAAAACAAAAACCAAAAACCAAAAAATAGCCTGAAATGGTAACTTCAGTTCACCTGCTTTGAACATTCTTGCACTTGCTTAGGTTGGCAGCACTATTCTATTTCCTAAACAAAATTTAGTCGTCTGCAGACTATCAGTTGATGGTCGTAAAGAGAATGTACGCCAATATATATTTGATTTCAATGCCAGGCCCGCCGAGAGGGGGGGCAAAGGGGGAAAATTCCCCGGGCCCGGGCTCAGAGGGGGCCCGGGCAGCCCGAGAGTAAAAAGAAATTAAATGTTCAAAAATATTCAATAGGAATAAACAAATATTTATTTTATTAGATCCTGAGTAAACTGCTCCTAAATTTATGCTCTATTTACAAAGATGACATTAGCACAGATCTTTTAGCAGAAATTAAACACATGAAAGTAATTCACACAGCTAATTTCGTTAATAATCACATGTCACCAATGGACATCTTAAATCAAATCAAGAAGCTGAAATTGAAAAGCTTATTTCCTAATTATTGCGTTGCGGCAAGAATTTTCTGCACTATTCCTGTCAGTGTATCATAAGCTGAAAGAAGTTTTAGTAAATTGAAGCAGATAAAAAAATGTTCACAGATCTACTATGGCTCAATATCGATTAAACAGCCTTTCTTTGCTCTGCTGTGAAAGTGAACTAGCAAAAACTGTTAATTTCGATCCGTTGATTCAAGACTTTGCTGCAAAAAAAAGCACTTAAAATGAACTTTTAGAATATATAATAAAAACCTATTATGTATTGTTGTGTTTAAGTGTATTAATTATAATTAATGTGCATTAATGACTCGTTAACATGTCTTTAATTTTTTTTTTAACAGCCTTATTTATCACAGCTGATTAAACAATGCAACAGTTAGGCCTATATGTTGCAAATTGTACAGGCGCTAAATAAAGCTGGCAGATTGCGGCCGGAATCGCAAATCTCGGAAAATATATTAGGCAGAATTGATTGCTTGGTGTAAAACTATATGACAGAGAAACACGCCCTTATGTACAATAAAAACATTCCTTTCCCATATAGTTTCACCTCACCTTCACTGAGTGCCTTATATAAACTTGCATCTTTTTATGTATTGTAAAATTAGTCAGTGAAAAATTGATTTTTTATTGCATATTCGTGCATTATATTTGGCTAAAAAATAGGGGAAAACCCGTTTTCGTAGCTTAATAATTTCCATAACCCCCCCCTTTCCCGATTAGATTTTTTTACCCGACAATGTAGAGGGCCCGAGAGATACATTTTCCCCCTGGCCCGCTGTTGCTCTCGGCGGCCCTGTTCAATGCTATTGTATTGGGCGAACATAAAGAAGAGGCGTGAACATTTCAGGGTGTGCAATACCACTCGTAAATGCATCGAACTCAGTAAACCTTGAGCAGACACTCGAGCGTGATTAGAATATCGCTTGTATAACATTTAACGACTGTCTTATTTCTTTAACTCGTCTATGTGCACACACATTTAAATCAGCAGGTAGGGCCAATATATAATTAAGTGTTTACTTCAGAAACCCGTTAACTTACAGTTTTAAACTAAAAAATAACTGTAATACGCCTAAAACAATTTGGTTATTGCAATTACATTTTCCCTTGATACTATACGAGGTTTGAAACACTTTAACAGTATTTTTAAATCTGTACAAAACTCCCTCTTCAAAATTAAAATAAATTGGCGTTAGGGGTTTTTTGTAACAAACACTTCACATTTGGAAGGGGTTTCTGCAATAAACAACTTGAAATAGTTAACTAACCCATTTTTTGCTTTTTTTATTGTATTAAGAAGATTGCGTAGGTCCATATAATTTTTCTCAAAGAAAAATCGATTTTCAGTTTTTTAGCTTTAGTTATATTCTTAATATTCTTACAAACAATTTAAGATAAAGTACAGTATTCCTGATGTAAAAGTGTTTTTGTAATTACACAACTCATCTAAAATACCATGTCAGGCAACATACATGTAAATACTAGATAGTAAGAACTAGGTAGCACTTTCAAAAAAATGAGGTGAAAAAAAATTGTTTACATGAACGAAGTAAGTACTAGGCGAGGCCGGAAAAACATTAGATACTACTAATGCCTAGTAATAATTAACCTGTGCTAGTTACAAGGCCTTATATGCGTGTACATGAAACATTCATGTTCGTCGCCTCTTTCTTCGTCTTTATCACTCGGTGGTCAATCAGTTTAAGCCAAATATCTAACATAATTACATGTTTCGCGATCTTGACGGATGAGTATAATGTTGTAAGAATTGTTGCAAATGAAACACAATTGGATATTTGTAAAAATTATTAGGGGTAGTGCTGTCTACCTGGAAAAATCAAAAGCAGTCCACTTGCCGTGATTTCTTTAAATAACTTCAAACTTTTAATCGGACTGAAAAACAATCATTCAAGATTGTCTGTATTGTGAAATGTAAATATATGAGGAATAACGAAATTATTATGTACCTTTTCGGTTAGTAAACTGAAATTTGATTGGTATTGTTTTTACTCAAATTTAATAGTTCCTTGTATTATACACGTAATAATGCAAACAATACTTCTAACTTTTAGTTAGGATACAAAATTGAGGTTAACAATAAATAAATCTTAATATATTTTAAAATAGTATGAATCCCAATTATTTATTTCATTTATTGGTTAACATTCTAACCAATAACATTCTGCGAGGTCGTTACTCGTTAGACTTCACCGAGTCCTTGACCTGTAAACACCGCCCTGGGTGCTGTAATATCCCCACGCGCGCGCTCGTGTTATCGGTGATCTCGTGTACCCCCGTGCGCGTAGGTACGTTCCATAATAGAAGGTTATTTTATTATAAGTGTAAGTGTAGTGGAAAGTAAATTATTTTAAAATGGAAAGATTAGAAGATATCGAGGACCGAATTAGAGGCTATTTGTTAGAAGAATTGGATAAAGAACAATGTCCGGTAAATGACGATTCTGTCGACGATGAAGATGATCACATAAGCGGGTCAGATCACAATACTGCTACATATGTAGACGATACCGATGCGGATCCAAATTATTCACCCAGTGAAGAGGAGCCTGAAGATCCTGATGATCATTATTCAATTAGAAAAGTTTTTGAAGTTATTGAAGATGTCGTGCAGGGAAACTTTGTTTTATCAAATGAAATGGAAATAGATGATACGGATATCATTCCCCCCAGTGATGAGAAAGATTTTAGAGAATCTGTCATTTTTCGATTTCGTAATAAACCTGCAACCATAACACATGAAGAACAGGAGAATTTACCTAATGTCAATGCTGAAATAAGCAATCAAACTTTGAGTAACACTACATCTAACAATTGTGAAACCAATGTGGCTGAAATAAACAATCAAGATATTGTGTTGGAATTTTGAATCAAATGGTATTGACATTGTAAACAATGTTGAGGCAGACACTGTACTTAAAGTTATAAATGAAGTTGTAGCTGGAGCAGTCGGTGTTATTCAAACAAACAGAAATGAGTTTCTTGGTAAAGATAAAATTACCCGATGGAAGAAGGTATAATTTTCCCGTCCTAATGTGCGCACACGACCAGTAAATCTGATTAGGACATTGTTATAACCCATAAATGAGGCGAAAGAAGCCAAATCACCTTTGGAATGATTTCAACTAATGAGCAGTGACAATATAATTGAAAATATTGTTACTAATACCAATCGTTACATTGAGATGACATCGGCAAACCTAAGGGTAAGCGCACAGTGAACGCTGGTCGCAGGTCGTTGGTTGCAGGTTGCTGACAAGCGAGAATATGCCGGCAGAAATACGAAGTTGTCTTTAAATCAGACCTCTCACAGTAGACGCTGGTGGCGGAACCAGCAAGCTGGCTTCCAGCGCCAATCAGCCGACGGGTTTGTTTCTAGTATTCCTGCGCGCAGGTTATTGCTACTATTGAGATTGACTAGTGGCAGTGTTGTTTTGTAATATTTAATTAATTAGCACCTTATTTACAAGTTTTGCGTACGCTTCTTTTTTTGCTTCTTTATAAATTCATAAACAAACAAATATATTCTAAATTATTTAATAGTGATGGAAAATTTTATCGATATTGAATTATTAATATCTCTAGTGTTCCAAAGAAGTGCATTGTGGGATAAGAGGATCAAGGCACATGGAAATCGATATATTATTGCTAAATTATGGAATGAGATAGCAACAATAATGAAAGTAGATGGTAAATATACATTTGTATTTCTATTTTACAAATAGGCCTTCATACAGGAAACACAATGCAGACTTTGTGTTAACATTTATTTTGAAAATTTCTAGGTTATTAAAACTAGGCCTACATAAGTCGAAATGTAAAAAATAATTCTGAAAATTACTAGTCAATTAAACCCCTTTAGTCAAAATTTATTCTGAAAATTACTAGGCCTACATAAATCGAAATGTAAAAAATAATTCTGAAAATGACTAGTCAATTAAACCACATAAGTCAACATTTATTCTGAAAATTACTAGGCTATTCAAACTACATAAGTCGAAATTTAAAAACATTATAGGCCTATAATTATTATTATTGTGATATGTACTATATATAATTCCCATAATATTAGTAAGGCCCTATTATGCATTTAATCTGCCCTTTTTTGATGCACTAAAGGATTGTTACACAAGTAAGTTGTAAATGTTTCCCGGACACTTTTTGCATCATCGGAAGGTCTTCCAACAGGTTTTTTCTTCACGGGAGATACTATATCAACTTCCAGCTGGTGGTGGTCAATTCCTTCTTTATTTATTATGACGTTGTGTAAAACACAGATACACTTCACTATATTTTCAATTGCATTAAGATTTTTAATTTCGATACATTTGGAAAGAATACGCCATTTCGAGTAAATTATTCCGAAGGCACATTCAATTGTTTTCCTAGCACGCGACAACCTTTTATTGTAACACTCCTTTTCAAGGGGTAAACTTATACCATGATAAGGAACGAGGAGGTAATTAAGTAGTGGATAGGCTTCATCTGCTAAGAACACGTAAGGAACTTTGACATTAGTTCCGGGAAGCGCTTCTGGTTCAGGAATAGGTAGCTTATGTTTCTGTAACATTTCATACAACGTAGACGCATTAAACGTTCCACCATCACTCTGTTTTCCATATCCACCTACGTCAACAGTTATAAATCGGTAATGCGCATCCGCCACTCCTTGCAAAACCATAGAAAAATAATTTTTATAGTTGAAAAACATAGAACCGGAATTTTTCGGACACATTATACGTACATGCTTTCCATCTAACGCACCAATAACGTTTGGAAAGTTCCAAATTTTAAAAAAATCATTGGCAATAATTTTATAATCATTTTTAGTCGGGATTGGCATATGCTCAGTATATAAGTTTTCCCAAATGCATGCAGTGGTCTCTTTCACTATTTGTCCCACTGTATTGTCTCCCAATCTAAAATTGAACGACAGTGTTCTAAATGACGATCCAGTCGCAAGATATCTGAAAAGGTAAATAACAATAAATAGTTTCTATTATGGAATTTATTTGAATTTATGCATCAAAATATTGTAATTGTTTCCAGTAATTAAATAAATATAAAATAAAAACTCTCCAAAAACCAGTTTAAACAGATATTTATTACTAATATTGTATTTATCCAGCCAGCTGGCATCATCCATAGTGCAATACATGACTAAATCTTACATTAAAAAACTTTGTAATGAGTTTTGTAATGTACAATTTAGTAGTTATGTATAACCTACACTACTGATGATGAAATATTTGCTGGAAAAATACTTAGGCCTATGTAGTATTAAATATTTGTTTAAACTGTTTTTTGGAGAGTTTTCATTTGTTGTTTATTTAACTCACCAGTTTGATTTGCTCAGCTATTGAAATTTGTCCGGTAATTAAGTTTGATTTTTATTATATATTAAATCGTGTTATTTATTTCACAGATTTAAAACTGAGGAAGAAGTGGAAGTACTTAAGAGATCAGTTTGCAATAGAAATGAGCAAAATTAAACGTGCAAGATCAGGAGACGCAGCTGGTGAAACGGAAGACAGTAAATGGCCGCATTTCAAGTTACTCCTTTTTCTTAAAGACATCGTGCAGTCACGAGCATCTACCGGTAATCTGACCATTGCCAATAAAATATCAACCGATCTGGTTGAATCGGGATGTTCTGAAATGCAAGAATCAACGATTCAGGCTGTACAACAGGTGACAGGTTCCATGCTTGATGACAATTTCAATGAACTAAATAATTCTGACGTACTCACTGTCTTAGAATTTGACACAGAACAAACTTTCGAAAATGTCGTTGACAATACACAAAGAATAAATACGTCACGTGAAACAGATCAAGTTACTAATTCAGTTACTAGTTCAGTCAAACAGCGGTCTAAACGTCCTTTAAAAGACACAATTATTGAAATAGAACGAGAAAAACTACAACTAATGCAAGAAAAAATCAAGAGAAAACAATCTTCTGAAAAGGATGATGAAGACTTGCATTTCCTGAAAAGTTTATTGCCGCATATAAAAAAAATACCCGATTGTAGGAAATTGACTTTTCGTAGTCAAATTCAAGAGGTTGTAGAAAGGTTTGCCTACCCTACCACCTCTTATCAAATTCCAAGTCCGTATTCAACAGAAACATCATTTTCCAATCCTGATACTCCGAATACTGATACCGTTTTTTTACTCCTCAGGGGACACAAGTCAACATTACAACTTTACAGCCGTTTTAAAATGTATCAGTTAATATTTTGTATTAATATTTGAAAGTTATTTATAATAAATTTTGTATAGGTTCAGCAATAGAAAAAACGTGTAGTTTATTCGTTTTTCCTAATTTACGTACCAGTTAACCAATATTGAAATACACACACCAGTAATTAACTAATATATTAATAAAATATTGAAAAAACAAAATAAATATTAATAATATAGATGGTTTAATGTGCAACCTACGCCGATTTTGAGGCCTAGAACCACCACTGACATAAAAGTATTATTTTTATATAGGCCTAAATTAAAGAATAACATTATTATAATGTGGTTTACAAGAAAACAAAAAAACATATTCATAATACAGAATATAATTAAATAGTCAAAATATAGAAAATACGTACCTCAAAGTAATCACAAGTCTTTCTTCTGGTAAAATAGGTTGCTTGTGCAAGTTACACCACTGTTTTTCTAGGCAATGTTCTATTTTTGACAGAATGAAATTAAACGTTTCGAGAGTCATTCTCATGTATTTATGAAAACGGTCTCTATCTTTTTTTAATTGCGGAAAGAGATGATGATACTCGCCGTACAATCTTCTCCCTTTATTTATTTCATTAATACTGTCGTTCTTAAAACATAACACCTTTGTATATAGGTTTTCCATAAGAAAATCATCCTCGCTGCTGCTACTGGAACTCATCTTCACTTATACAAAAGTCAGGTAGCTACAACCGTGTTACCATGTTTTCACTATGCGCACTCACCAGCCTGAACCAGTCACCTGCGACCAGCGCCATTCTGCTACCTGCAACCAACTACCTGCGACCAGCGTTCACTGTGCGCTTACCCTAACACGAGTAAGAGGTGGCAAGCCGACTGATGGAACATAAATCAAATCAGTTATTGGATTATTAATTTTAGCGGGAATGATGCGGGACTCTGGCCACCAGAATCTTGAAGACCTATGGAGTAAAAATGGATTTGTTGTCGAAGTTTTTTATGTAACAATGAGCCTAAGAAGATTTACCTTTCTACTTCAGTGCATGAGATTCGATAATTTGTTTGACCGATATTCCAGAAGACAGTTAGATAAATTTGCACCCTTTCGAGAGATGTTTGAGTTATTTGTGGAGAACTGTAAGAAATGTTTTACTCTGAGTTCATGCACTACTATAGAGGAACAACTATTTGCTTTTAGGGGAAGGCGTTTTTTTCATTCATGAAAAGCAAATCAGCCAAGTACGGCTTAAAGATTTTCACCCTGACAGATGCAAGATTTTTTTATGTTAAGAACATGGAAGTCTTGCCAAGTGTATGTTGGCAAACAGCCTGGTGAAAGTCCTTACAAACAAACAAACACTCCAAAAGATGTGGTACTTCGGCTATCTACAAAATCTCACATATGTTGACACAGTGAGAAAAGACAAAAGACAAAAAGGGAGCTGTCTCCAGTTTTTTTTTTTTTTTTTTTAGATAACACGAAGAACAAGTATTGAGGTATCTGTGAATATAAATATTGGAAATGTACAACCACAGAATCAACCGATCCAGCCTCCTGGTGCACCGTGTGCCCGAGACAAAAAGACGTGAAGACCAAATTTAGGTGCTAAACATGCAAAAAAAAAAAAAAAAAATCAATGTGCCAAGGACATATGAAAAATGTATGTGAAACGTGTTTGATAGTACTTATGAACCAACAAAATGACGAGGATGTTAAGAGAAAAACATTTAATTTCAAAGACCTTTTTACTTTTTTAAAATTTTCGTACAGTATTTCCTACACACCAGGAAATTTTTTAGTTCATTAAAGATGTACGGTTTCCATGGTTTTTACTATTATTATACTTGTATACAATAAACAATATTACTTGTTTGCAATAAAAATTCGTTTGACATTGATTTCCCCCTCTTTTACGACTTTATTACCTTTTGTCATGAAAAAATAGAGCATTCAAATTATTATTTTTTATTTATAAATGAAACTAGATAGAATCATAAAAATTACATTAAAATATGAAGGAATGAATAAAGATATTATGTTAAAAATATAAAAAATAAAATATAAAACACTTTTTTTAATTCGTATTTTTAATTGGGGGTCCACTAGATCCCCGCGCGCGCTCTTGAGTAAAAAACGGGCATGCGCGCTTAAGGGTTAAAGTTTCGTGTAAGTTAACCGGTTTTGTGTGTGGTTTCTCTAATCGATTATACAATTATTTTGAATCTATTTGAGATACGCGTTCAATATTATGAACTCTTATTAAAGCTAGTGTACGTCTGTGAGTAACAAATAATAAAACAGCTGATTTCACTCAAAATCTGTAATACGTAAACAAACCCAGTGTAGATTATAGTTTGGGGTTATGTTTACAACTTCAATCGTTATAATTTCTTGTGAAGTTGATTTTTTTTTAAATATGAGTTATGGAAATACTTTATAATATTTGCTTTGTGGTTATAAACTGTATATAAATACTACCTTTTAACATCAATATATTCGTCTAACTTCGGAAACATTCGTACCGGTACATCTTCGTATAACATATAAACATATTCCATTATTAAATTCTTCACTATAATATTAATAACTTCTAAACCATTTGATCTATCAATGTGAAGCAAAAAGAAATTAAAATATAGAATTTTTATCTTTCTTTAAATATATAATAATGTATGTAAATAAAAATGTTTAACAAATAAATAGGCCTACAGTTTTATATTCCTTATTATTGTACACATTTACCGAGTTAAAAATACCCGTAGGCATAGTTATGTAGGCAAAGAAGATAAGTAGGATTTAACATTGTTTTTAAATAGTTTGTTTTTTTAAATGATGTATTTCTGATATGTATCTAATTAATCAGCCTGTGATTTTTCATGGGGGCTTACTCTTTTGATAAAATACCAGTAGAGTAGTTCTGTTCAGTAAAATAATGTTCTGTTTCTAATTAATATAATAAAAACTGAACACATATTTTGTATTAAGTTATTAGCTAATTTCAACAGCTGATTTTGAACATCTCTAAACAAAACATAAAAATTTAAGTTTTTTGTTCTCTATAAACTCAAAAATTGTTCGACCGATTTCACTAAAAATTTCACAATTTATCCATATCATTGCCAGGAGTGTTTAGACGTTGTAATTAATTACTATAGTTTAAGGGGTTGAAATAGCGTTGCTACCCCTATTCAAAACAGATAAATTACACTAACTTCCTACAAGTTATAAAGCTAAAATTATTTAATACTAGGACTATTGGAGACCTCTGCGTGCTCCGCACGCCAACCCCGTTGGGGCCTTCTACACACATCATTATGTTATGTTTTCTTTATAATAAAGGTGTAGGATTAATAGTAACATAAAAGCTAAAATGGTAAATAATGTTAAATCTAATTATTTTATAACAACACTTATAATAAAGGTTAAAAGAACCAGCATGGCTCAGGCCTACACTTTAATAAAAACCTAACCCAAAAGTTAGAAATACAATTAATTGCTTCACGGTTTGAAATCAGCTCTTAATGGAAATATTATAGCAAACAGCTGATTACTCTATCAACAATAAACTTATTAATTTATTATTTAGTATGGCGTTCACATTGCCCTAAAATATTATAGTGTGTGTTGTTTGTACTTCAACAGATGGCGTTGTTCACAAAAACCTATCTTAAAAGTTAAAACATAATACAAATAATTTATTGTTTTGAGTTTGAAATCAGCTGATAATGGAAATATTATAGGAAACAGATGACTACTGTTATTATTATAGTCAATAAACATATATGTAATGGCGCTTACAATTTTTGTTAAATATTAAGTATATTTGTTGTTGTTTTTATGTTCAATTAAATAGATTCTGCTGGTGCCGTTTTTCAATAAATATATAAAAACACGCGTGTATTCGAAAGGAACGTTGTGTCAAAATTTCAAAGTAATCGGTGAAGAACTTAGGAGATTAGCTCATTTTGAACAAACGAACATTTACATTTTTATTTATATAGATTATTCTTAAATGACATGAAAACCAATTTGCAATTCTATTACTTAACTTAAAGGGATGAAATGGGATAACTTCCATTAAAATTAAATAATCATCACTTACTTTTTTACACTCAAAACCTACTCAACTAATTTCACTAAAAATTTCATAATTTACACTTATTAGTACCAACATTGTTTAGAAAATATGGTAAATTACAATCAAAGAGATTAAAATGTTGTAGCTACCCATATCAAATAAATTGCATAACATTAAACATCCATATTATGTTGAATATGCGTGCAATCATCTGCTCTGATCATACAAATCTTATTTCAATCACAAGTCACTCCAAAATACAGATTCATTTGTATTGAATTTACCAATCTCTTAGTCTACTTGTTCAATAAAACAGTTATACTTATGAGACCACAATAGATAGACAGTCCTACTTTTATATTTAGGCCTATGAATACATTTTTTGCTTTTATTGTTGATAATTTTTACTTACTGTTTTAGTTTATAATTCACGGTATAACGAATGTATATCGTAGTCATAGAAACTACTCACTTTTTTACATTTGGGATATCTGCAGTCACTCGTTCATTTCTTATGATCATTTCTCATTCAATTTGGAAGATTAAAGATCACTAAAGTCATTGTTGTGATAAAAGGATTTTTTCTGGTTCTTAAAAAACCTTGTAAAATTTCAACTTTGTATTATTTCTCTTTAAAAAATATGAATTGTTTTGTTCTACGCGTATAATTGGTTAGTTAAAAGATTTTATATCGTATATGAATTTTGTTCTTAATTTTTTTTTTAAATCAAAACTTAAAATTATACCTTTATTTCTATGAGACAATCTTGTATATTTTTTAATTAGAATTGATTTAAATAAGCTATTATTACATACAATTATAAAAATATTATACTAACATACAAAAATAATTAGTAGTAAAACGCTATAAAAGGTCTCGGTTTAAATCCACGTGGAAGATTTTACCGTGGGGCAGCGATGTCCGGGATACAACTCGCGATCGAACCGAAGCTTTCCAAATTCCTAGGCCGTAAGGTCGAGCGAGGTTCAACGCTACGAGCGGAACAAAGCAACGAGTGAGCCGGTGTTGGATGCACAGAAGCAAACAAATTTTAAAAGCTGTAAACATAACCTTAAATGATTTACCTAGTTGTTGAAGTACTACAGATGGAAAAAAATCTGTCGTTATATGTTACCGAATAAATCAAACAATACAACCTTTCTCAGCGTCATACTACTTTGTTATTCAAGGAGTTACTTTGTACGCTTTTATAGGAGTTGATAATAACTGTTAATAAAAGGTATATAGGCATTATAATTATATTAGTTCTATGTAGCAAAGTTAGTTATGGTGAAAGAACAAAGGCAATGTTAAAATGTCGGTATTTTGTAATTGTCTACAACATGATATCGAAGACAACTCTTTACTTTTATTAATCCTCGGTTTGTGAATTTTTCAAATTGTTACTGTACTCTCTGATATTTCTCCGAATCACAGAATCATAATTGCGCTATGTCATTTTTCTATTTAAAAAAATATATACTTTCGAAATCCACACAAAAGAACTAAGGTTCATGCACGTGTGTTTTAAATTACAAATTTTAACGTATGTTTGTAATAACGGCTTGTGTTTACACATAGTAATCGATATAATAAAATTTCACGGTTCAACGAAATCGCATTTGTTTAATTTTCCACAGCAAAAAACACAATAATTGCTAACTCAATTGAGATCCGGTGTGTCATTGTTTGTATGGGTTTATTTGACGACAAAAGCAGTTTAAAATGAAGAGAACATGGTTTGTTTTAAACAATTATAATTTTTAAACTTTTACAAACAAACAAAACCTTTATGTGAAACTTTTACAAACAAAACCAATGTATTGAAATGCATGTCCGTGGAAATAATGTTATTTATAAAACGAAAATTAATTGCTTTAAATAATTTATTTTTCAACCATAAGGTAAAATGGCAAATAAATCCAGAAAGCACTCAGGTAGTTTAATTCCTACTGGGGACTGTAAATGGGCTATAGAATACAGAATGTGTATACGGCATAGATGGATAAATATAGAGATAATGACTTTATTTTTGGGGGCGATTTAGGACCATTTAATCCTCTCTTTCACCTAACCCCAATACAAAATTACAAACATTTACAACAAAACATTTAAAAAGTAAATAGTTCTTTAACCATCATAAATAAACATATATACAATTTATAAAAACATTAGGAATACGGTAATTAATACTTACAGGTTAAATACTTATTACAATCAGAATTAAACATTCATAAAACTGAACAATACACACTTCTAAAGTACGCCTCAAAACTGGGATGCATTATCCCAATAAATAAGACAATAAATAAGACATCAACAGCTTTAAGTAAAGATCACTAGTTCTGTAGAGAGAGGTTCCCTAGAAAACGGTTAGGGAACAGGGTTTCAAAGATTAGGAGTGTTGATAATATTAAATAACAGTAAATATATTTATATATATATAAAAAAAAAACAACAACGAAGATGACTAGGACAATTATAACTTTTTAAAAAAATAAAGAATGACTAGGACAATTAAAATGTTTTTAGAAAACAAAGAATTACTAGGACAATTATAATGTTTTTAGAAAACAAAGAACGACTAGGACAATTAATTATAATGATTTTAGATAACAAAGAATGACTAGTATAATTATTATAATGTTTTTATAAAACAAAGAATAATTAGGACAATTATAACGTTTTTTAGAAAACAAAGAAGGACAATTATATTTTTTTTAGAAAAAAAGAATGATTAGGACAATTATAATGTTTTTAGAAAACAAAGAATTACTAGGACAATTATAATGTTTTTAGAAAACAAAGAACGACTAGGACAATTAATTATAATGATTTTAGATAACAAAGAATGACTAGTATAATTATTAAAATCTTTTTAGAAAACAAAGAATGACTAGGACAATTATAACGTTTTTTAGAAAACAAAGAAGGACAATTATTATACATTTTTTTAGAAAAAAAGAATGACTAGGACAATTTATAATGTTTTTTTTAGAAAACAAAGAATGACTTCGACAATTTTAATGTTTTTAGAAAACAAAGAATGACTAGGATAGTTATAATGTTTTTAGAAAAAAAGAATGACTAGGACAATTAATTGTAATGTTTTAGAAAACAAAGAATGACCAGCACAATTATAATGATTTTAGAAAACAAAGAATCAATAGGACAATTATAAAGATTACACACAATGTTCTGAATCCCTGTTAATATAGCTATCTGTACGGCTTATATGCAGTAGATTTAGGTTATTTTTAACTTGGAGACAGTAAACGTGACGCAAGAATTAAGACAAATAACAGCTTGGTCAGGTTCAAGAAATAAAGTGACAAAGAGACAAAGTGGCTAGAACCAACGTAGAGCAAAAACTACGTAAGATACAAATACGAAAATTGAAAGTTATATTCTTATGGTGTATAACACTAAGAAATAATTTAGAAAAATTTTGATTTTAAAGCATAAAAATAGTGAACTATAACTGATAAAACAGCTCACTCGGATCTAAAGCTTAACAACACACATTTGTTGAACGCATTTACATTCCATAGCGACCTAAATAACAAATTCAGAGTCATACATTATTCTTCACAAACAACAACGTTTTAAGTTAAGTTAAAAAAATAAAAGCAAATTTAAACAAAAATCAACAAAAATGCTAACTTTATCAAACATTTGTTGTTACACATTATAAATAAAACAGCTGATTTGAATAAAAACTCAACATTTAGCTTTAGGTTAGGGTATACTGAACCAATACAAATAAATGTATTACCATTGTAACCAACTTGGCAAATTTAAAATCAGGTAATTCACAACTAACAGTTTTTTTAAAATTAGGTAAAAGCAAACACAAGCAAATCTACGAAAAAGGCTTAGAAATCAAACTTCTGCTGTTATATATTATATTGTTTCCTTTAGTTGCAATATTAAAATTTGTTTGAACTGTTTATTAATAATTATTGAAATATTAACGGTGAAATTACAACATATGCCGAAATTCGAACTATTGGGGATGGTGTTTGTGTATTTCGATCTTTGTCTTACATTATGCACCGGTCGACGCTACTCCCACTACCATACTAGATACAAGTGCCTCTGTCCTAATCAATAGTCGTTCCCGTGAAAATATCAGAATAAAGAGTAACGTGATTGCATTGGCTTAGCTATGAATCGCCGTGGCGGAACCCCTATTACTACAATAATAGAGTAAATCCCATTAACTGCTCTACTCTTTAAGTACGTATTATTCAGTTTTAAACTTAAACATGCAGCGGATTCAGAGTAGAACAAGCAAGGAAAATGACTTCTCACTCAAACTTGTCTGTAAGATATACGGTTAAAATGTGGCTGAGTGTGAACATATTTGTACAAAAACTTTCTAAGGGAATTTACAAAACCATCTGTGTGCCATAGGGATGTTTGATGCTTGCTTTTAGGCTTGTTTCACACCTGAGTCTGCTTCGCTCTTCTTAATCTGCTAAGTAATCATTTACCTTTGAATTAGTTTTACTGAATCTGAAATATGTAACGTCAGTTGTATTAGGATAGTATAGACTAGATGTCGTTTTCATATTTATCTTTATCTCTTAAATTTGTTTGTCATGGATGATTACTGACGAAATATATTTTACTTACGCGTGAGTCGAAGCTGGAAGCTTAGGTGCAAACAAACTCTATTAATATATTTCGTACACGTAGGCAGCTATTCAGCACCTTCGTGAGTAGATCAATTTCCCAAATAGTCGGGGTTAACCCAATCCTTCCGAATTTTTTACATGGTAGTTAAGTAGCCAGTATGCGTGGTATTCATAACTTATTACCGAAACTTCGTAGGAAAAATGAGCTATTGCAGTAACTGTTTTGGTGAGACTTAAGGTTGTAAGTGATAAATGAGCACCGATCATAGTCCACAGAATACGAATTTTAGTGTCATTACAAATGTTATAAGTAATTATAAGTAAGCATGTTTTCGTACTCTAATGGCCGCATTTTACACCCGATTTAGTAAAATTTGGTACAAAAGTTGGTTTTCTACCTCGCTCGGACGAGTTCGTTAGCTCAAAAATCCAACAACCGGAACAATGTTTTTTGACTGGACGTATAATGTGCTTTAGATTTTTCGTACTAGAATGAAACTGTTTTTGGGTTTTATCTAAAAAAAAAATAAATACAGGAGATTATTGAGCATTATAGAGATTATTGTTTTGTTTTTTACACTAATTTACTACCCCCCTTAAATACTATACAAGTACCCGGTTCAACTTCACGCGGTTTATTTTTTTGTGGGGGCTGCTTCTGATAACGAGGCCACAAGGTCTAGGCGTAAAGTCGTAAAGCAAACTTTTCCTCTGCGAGCAGAATGAGCAGCGCTTGAGCCGGGGCTGGGTACAGAGGTGCAAACAAATTCTACTAATATATTTCGTTTGTTCGTATTTAGTAGTATTTGGCGCGTTTGTGAGTAGACCAATTTCCCAAATAGTTTTTTGATGCCCAAATATATATATAAACTCAATTTTGGAAATGACTCAACACACGTTAGCGGTTCAGCTGCATGATTTATTTTATCTGCATTATTTATTTAACTGCGTTTTATTTGATCAATTAATTATAAATGCGTTTATTTCTTTAATTTAATGTGACAGGGCTTCATAACTGTAAATGTGTATATAAGGATTAAAAATTTCCTCCTCTGTTAGCTTAAAATATATTTATTTTATACGTATTTTTACAGTTTACAAACTAGTTTTTTGTTTCCATTCCTTCCATTCTAATCTAAACTTTACAGAATAACATTGAACAGTAACATTACGTACTGGCTGGTTTTTATTACATATTGCTATTTTTTTTTAATAAAAACAAATTCCATAGATTATTTGAAAACAAGAATTTGTTTAAAACACGTCTACACAACGGATTAGGGGAGGAGAGGGGTGTAGTTTGGTAAAACATTTCCTGTGTTTCCGAAGTGAACATGTGTCAACATTACCGAATACACAGCCAGAGGGGTTGTTTGATACTTCACTCTATTAGCCCGTGTTGGTTAAACGCAAAACCACGCAAAACATCCCTTAACCGAAGAGAATTGAAAAACAATCAACCGTTCATTTGTTATTTGTTTAACCTACAATTGTCGATATGGAATCCTTGTAATACTTCTTTTTATGTTGGGTTCAAACCACAACCAAATATCACGAGTAGAATTATTATTTAATTACAATCCATACTAATAATATAAAGAGGTAAATTGTGGATTATAGTTTCGCCCACGATCAGTATACGTCTGTAATTCAATATAAATCACTCAATGGTGGATAATTTAGCCT
The DNA here is from genome assembly GCA_018207615.1 of Philaenus spumarius. NCBI lineage: Eukaryota > Metazoa > Arthropoda > Insecta > Hemiptera > Aphrophoridae > Philaenus > Philaenus spumarius. The sequence goes on from JAGFPH010000007.1 coordinate 1,583,157, forward strand.
TTTCTAAGTAGCATAAGCGCAATAGCGTTGCATTTAAATGTTTAATAATATAACGTAAACATCTTTTAATAGCTACGACAACGAAAACATATCAATAAACAACAGCTTATTGTGTCCATCAGTTTCAAAATTTTAACACGATGAAAAATTTCTGAATTTTAATCATGGTGTTATTTAACATCGTACTTTGATATAACATGAGCATACCTTAATATGAAATGTTCCTACCTTGATATGAATAGTGTCTCTCTTCATATAAAATGAACATAAATTAATATGAAATTTTCCTACCTTGATGTGTAGAATGTGTCTACCTTGATGTAAAATGTGCCTACCTTAATATGAAATGTTCCTACCTCGATATAAATACTTTGTCTACCTTGATATAAAATAAGCATTCCTTAATAATAAATGTTTCTACCGTAATATGTATAATATGT
>JAGFPH010000007.1:1605132-1627111 GCA_018207615.1 Philaenus spumarius
AACATACGTGTAAACTATTAGGTTACGTTCCCAGACATTTCAATCAAATCAGCAGCAGATTTAGAACAACTTGCTCTGAAACTAGCTATATTACATTTCACATAGCTTTAGCGAACAATGCAGAATATCATGAGAATGGTTTTACAGATAGACAATTTTTTTTAAAAATGAAAGGCCAATAGGGAGATGAGTGAAAAATCTTTAGCCAATGACAAGGTTTTTCGAACGGACTCGGAGACAGGAATGGGATGAGAATATTAAAATCGAGGTCTTCCTCAAGAAACCGGTGGAGGATTAACACATAAGAGCTCATCACATAACTAATTACATTTACCTTAAAATACTAAAAATTAAAATCAGTCATCAAATAATATCAATTATCAAATAAAATCAATCATCAAGTCAAATAACTAATCAAGAAAAGTTAATCATCAAGCCGAACTCATCAAGTTAAAATCAGTCATCCATTTGAAAAGGCATTGTGGGAACCAATGGATAAATATTGTTCAGTGAATGTGCCAATTTAAATAAAATAATGTAAATAAAGTGTTAAATAAAATAATTAATAAAATATAGCATCAGTTTAAAAGTGAGTGAAAGGGGAAATCGCAAATATGTAAGTAAATTAAAAAATTCAATTTATGTTAAGACAGATTTCGAGGTTAAACCAATTAAAGAAACGAAATCATATCCAGATAATTAAAGTAACATCATAGACAGATAGTAAATGGAATAATATAAAATAAATTCACAATTTAAGAGCAACACTAACTCTTAAGCCAAGCAAAAATTGATTCGTAAGTCGAATTTGGTGGAGCCCCCAAATAAGAGAAACCATACAAGGTTTAAAAATTATAAACCTCATAAAGGTAAAAAACAGAAAAGTAAAAAAAACCTTACATGATATAGTCGCCCATATCAAAATAAAAACCTTACATGGTAAAAACACACCGAAATTTAATAAATAATAACCTTACATAGTCTAAAGATGTAAGAAGAAGACAGGGTTATAATAAAAGTAACTAATTTGTAGGTAATAAACCGCTGTAGTGTACTAATGTTAGCATAATTTTAATTTAATTCTCCGAGACATTTCTGAAAACTAAATACGAAATTGAACCAAAATGTGCCACATTATTGAAAATAATTATATTTATTACAATAAACCACTAAAACTTGAATGTCATACTGCAGTTTAATAAAACATGTGTAAGACTTATAAAATAAACAAAATAAAACTTATAAATACTTACACATAATTAATAGCTTATATATGTAGATATGCACATTGACATAATAATTACTGCTAACATGAAATATTATATTAACATAAAACTGCTTTATAGAAATTATCCTTACCTAGGTCTTAGGGAATAGTTAATTTAATAGTTGGATCTAAACAATTGAACTATTTTAATTTAAATTGACACTGTGCAATTTAATTTAGTCTATAAGTTTAACTTAAAATTATGTTTTTATTTTTTTATTTTTGTCATCAATAATTACTCTAGGTTTAAATTTGATTCTAATTATTTGCATTTTATATATATCTAATTATTCTGAAAATTTTAAGTGCATTTTGCTAGTAAAGATTTTTTTTAAACACTTAACTTAAAGCTGCAGAAGACATTGCTTGAGAATGTTGGTAACTTTTTAACATAAAATAATCTCGCTTGCAACTCTTACATTACATAAAAAATAACATTGTTTAATACTTAGTTTAATTTGAAGCTGAGTATTTAAAATTTGTTGTTTTTAAATTTTGAGATATCAATAATTACCGGTACTCTAAGTTTAAATCTTATTATTATTTTTATATTAGGCCTATATATTTATTTATTTATATCTAATCATTCTGAAAATGTTTGTTTTAATGTATTTTGTTAGGAAAGGTATTTCTTGGAATATTGAAGTAACACTGCAGACAATAGGCTATTACTTGAGAACCTTGGTAACATTTCATAAAGTAATCTCGTCTGCAACTTAACATTAAATAAATAAACATAAACCTTGCTAAAACGGTCTGCTAGTAACTTGACCGCAACAACGCATCAACATACAGTATTACCAAATTAATAGTTTCAGTATTTTCGTCTGCAACGTTATATCAAATAACACGTCGTGTCACCTCAGTGATGTCACATAGGAGGGGGCGAGAGGAAGGTTGGGACAGTCGTCAACATCAAACGAGTAGGCCAGCCCTTGTATTCTATAGCCCTGAACTTAAGCGGAGTAAGGAAAAATAATTCATATTTTTTGGGCTATACAAATAAAAAATACACGAACGTGTTTTAAAATGTATATATAGACACAACTCATTAATTGCCCAAGATAATCCCATTTGTTTCAGAAACTATAGTTTATTCCACGAGCCGTGGCGTCTGAGAGTAAAGGGTGCCTATTGCGTCAGGTGCCACGGCTGGTAGAATGGAGTATAGTAGGCCTCAACCATTTTGTATATTTGATAAAATATTGAGTAACTGTATACATTATTTATATTTAATTTGGTAAATATAATCTAAAACCTGCCGCGATTTCAAAACTTGCCGTTAAACTATCCGTGCTGGTCACCGGACAAATCGTTATAATTTTTAAGAATTAATTTATGTAAATGTACATTGCACTATGACAACATGCAGTCAACTCAAATGTTAATCCCGTAGACTGGTGCAGAGAGGTAGCAGTCGCATGTACGTTAGTAATTATTGAAATGTTGCAGTGGATTGAAACTCCAGTGCCGTCAGAAAACACTTCAAACAAAATGATCAAATCGTAAAAGGACTTTCAAGTTTTATTTTGTCGACAAATAGTGACTTTTATTAATCAGATTCCTTGAGCCTTATGAATAAAAAGAAGTAAAACCTTTTATTTGCAGGTTTTAAAGCAAAGCCTTCTACTTATATGATTAAAAATATAAAGCAATACCTTTTACTTTGAGGTAAGAGCAAATCCTTGTTTGGTTGATCCATATACTTCAAAAGTAGCAAATGGATATGAATAAAACTGATCTGTTACTTCAAATGTAAAGCAAATCCTTCAGAACTGATGCATCTAGTCAGTCGCGGAATTATCAGCGAAGTAAAACGTTGACAAATTGAATAACTTTAAAAATATTTAACCGATTTTAATAAAATTCGAACCACATATAGAAAACATATCAATAATAATAATATAAATAAATCAGATTGTTACAATATTTTTTAATTCCTTTACTGATTAGGCCTATAAAAACCACTTTCCAATATCTTTATTCGGTGAAAATTATTTGTTCATGTCTTCAGTAAAAATTGAATAACTTTAAAAATATTTAACCGATTTTAATAAAATTTGAACCACGTTTAGAAAACAAACCTACAATAACAATTTTAAAATATCAGATAGTTACAACAAATTTTAATACCTTTACTGATTAGGCCTATACAAATTACTATGTCAAATTCCACAAACGGTGAACAATGTTTTTTTTGTATTTTGTATTATTTGACATTTATTTTAATTATGTATTGGGTTGTGAATATAATAAGTTATAGAGAATTTTATTGTGAATCCAAATCTTTTTTAATATTTATTAAAATCGAATATATATATATTTTAAAAATGTATTGTAAAATTTTGTTTACAAAGTATATACGTTTTCGATAGGCACTAAAAATTTAATAATAATAATTTATAAATAAAATAATTTATGGTATCTTGATGATTTTTTCACAGAATGTGTATAATATAATATACTCTCTGTTAATACAACTGCAATCAATAATAAACTGCTGATTTTCACTTCTCTTTTACATGTCAACTGTTTCATCCATTTACTTCCAGATTGAAGGATTTGCTCACAAGTAAAAGATAAGCATTATTCATGTGTAAGGAAGGAAATGCTTTTAGTCTTAACTTTTGGTTGAAACAAAACCTTTTACTTCTAACTTTTACTTTAAAGCATTAGCTTCACTTTTATTCATAAGGCTCCTTAAATGTCAAAATATTTAATATACAGTATTTTAAAACCTTTGAGATAAATAAAATTGAGTGTTCTGGTGAAACTTTTAGGACGTTTCATATAAAATGTTCCTTGTGTAAAATTTAACCAGTAAACGTATTACTTAGAGAACATATCGCAGGCCCAGACTATGTTGGTAAAGCGGAAGTAAACCAAACCGTGGTTGACTGACTTTATTGCCGACAGGACATTACTAGTTGTCTGTTCTTTGACTTTTGATTATTTTGGTTATCACAGAGGCACTTGCATCCGGGTGGGGTGGCTGTGACCTGAATCAACGCATGCGTAGTAGGGCCAGAGTTTTTGGTGAATGACAGGAATTGTTAAATTTAATAGGGAGACAAGTTTCGTCAGGCTTATTTGGTAACAATTAGTGACAAAAACTTTACAGTGAAATTTCCAACAACAACAACAACAACAATAGGCCAAAATAAAAATGTTAATTTATTCGTCAATGAAAAGAACTATTTTCTCTGGTAAAAATACATTTTATTGGTGACTTATATTGTTTTTCCCTTTTTTTGTGCAGGAAGAAATGTAGATTAAAATAAGAAACAAAACAAAAATTATAAAACTATTATATTTTTTTTTTAATTTTCAGTATAACATTTCCTAAAATTCTTTATTACTAGTACGTTTTAATTTATAATTTATAAAATAAATGTTTAATCATACTTGTATCAGACATAAAAATGAACAAGTAAATAACTTGTCCATAAATAAGAACCTGTGTACTCTGTAGGCTTAATTTAATAAAGACGTTCATATTAATTTGTGGACGTTCTACAAAATGTTTGTATCTTACAAACAATTATTAAATTTTTAAATAATAATTAAAGTACAGATAATAATTGATAAAAATTACACATGTATAACATTTTAACTTTTACTTAAGCCACGCCGTCAGTGGACTTTTACTTATATTAAGTGGCTTCAGTGGGAGCCGTGTTCGGCCGAACATTCTTCTGCCGTATACGGCTGATCCCGGCCGAACGTTCCTTCAACAAAGGGATGAATTGGAGTCTATGAATTTCTAAACCCGAAATAAATAAGATTTTCGGTCCCATTCGGCCGAATCTGTTACATCACACAACTTTAACTACCTTTCAGTTTGTAATTTATTTGATTGTGCGTTTAACTCAAATTGATTGTGTATTGTGCTAAACTAATTAGTTTGACTAATCCGCTGTGGGACATGCGAGATAAACAATATCATCGCCGGGATATTCAAAGGAAGCTGTGTTTCCTTAAAATTTGAAAATTTTCCTACTGATGGGCGGATCGCATTCAATATATAACTAAATGTCACTTCATTCATACGGTAGTATTCAAAAAATTTCATCTCGTCTTCCTTTATTTGCTTATGCAAATGATGAATCTCGAAGTCGGCTCCTTTCAGTAAGTATCGGGTGCACCCAATTCATTCTTTCGTTTTCTATGTCTCTTCATCAGGTAAGTATTTTCGAGCATTGACATCATCTCATCCAATTGCATTACAAACTAGCAAACTACAAGTCCTTGGTAAGTAAATACAACAAAACACTTTGAACTGAACTCTTCTGGCAACTTTACTACTGCTCTGACGAAAAACGGTTCCAGTGGACGATCGTGTATTCGGGGTTGTGCAATACCATGCGAGTAAAAGCATCGAATTCAGTGAGCGGATGTCGCTCGTATACACTTAGGTACTAACGGCGCAGCGGTCTTAGTTTTGATTTCTTCCATGAGCACACGACATTTACATTTTCAGAAAGCTCCAACGTATAATTAGGAGATAACAAAATCCCCCCCCACCCCCGATGTTTTCTAGTGACTCGATTGAACATTATGTTTTTCGTCTTGTTTGTAATCAAATTTAATAAAAAGTTATATTTTACCATTTTTGTCGTTACCTACAAATTATAATTTAGATGTTCATGAACGATTTCCTTTAAATTACAAAAGATTATCTACAAAATTCGATGAAAGATAAGTTATATTGAAAGAAAAGGACTGTATGGGACTTTTTCTTTTCGTCCTGGTATTGCACACTCTTCACCTTTAAATTTTAATTGAAAATATAAAAGTTATAATTCGAAATTTTTATAAAATAACTTTTTAACGTTCAGCTGGGGGAGGCATTAAACGAGCGTTAAAATAAAAATGTCAAATGATTTTTAATCGATTTTTAAGCGACAAACGAAACATTTTTCATTTCAACTGTAAGTCTCACAAGGGCTGACGGAAACAACGAAACTATAATTATTTCGTTAAACAATGGAATCCTAGAAATATGACCAGGAAAACTTGGCTTTTCTTTCAGATTCTTTCTTTTCTTTGTAACTACGACAGAAAAGTTTAAAACTGAAAATATACGGGTTGGACTTTCGCTTCTGTAAATATATCCGCGTCCATTTGTCAGTTTTTCTATTGTTAATTTTATTTTTATGTTAAACTATTTTAGTGTCGATTTTACTTTTTAAATTGATTACTTCAAAATAAACAATAAAATAACAACAACGATGTTAAACTTAAATTAACAACAAGGTTTAACTTAAATTAAAATAATAAACCTGTATATTTAATAAAAAGAAATCATAATAATTCGATCACGCAGCTGAACCGAATTTCCGATTAAGTTTATATGTTTTTAGGGGTTTAACCAACAGTTTGGGAAATTGGTCTACACACGAAGGCGTTGAATAGCTGCCTGCGTGTACGAAATATATTAGTAGAACTTGTTTGCACCACAATCGTTGCTTGGTTCAAGTCGCAGAGGAAAACTTGCTTTGTGAATTTGCATCTCAAGCTTGCAGTCCTGGATTATAGACAGCGCTTTGCAAGTTGGCACCTCTACAATGCGGCATCGAATCAGAAGCTGCCCTCACGGTAAAATCCCCCACGTGGAGTTGGATAGGTACTATTATGGTATTTTACTTTTCGAACGATTTTAGGGAACCAGACGAGCTATAAAAAACAAATTGTGCAAAATAATCTCTTATATATTTTGTTTTAGAAAAAAAGTTAAATCTAATACAAACAACCTAAAAGAGATTTACTTCCAGTCGGTAAAAAACGTGCTTCCAGTCGATGGATTTTTTTAGCTAAAGAACTCGATTTTGAAAACCAACATGTGTACAAAATTTGGAGCAAATCGGGCGAAAATGCTGTCTTTACAGTGCTAACACATAAGTACACATATGTATTTATATATAAAAAGAAACTGCAATAGCTCATCTTTCCTATGGAAATTCGCTAAAATAAACTATGATTTTTCGAATTGTAGAAACACCACAACATCGAAATTGTCTCTTTCAATTGTTAATGTATTTCTGGTCCGACCAGAGTCGATTACAGTTATTTCACACAGCTAATTGCTCGGTCTAATCCTGCTGAATGTTTTAGTGGGACCTCCAATATCATGTTGTCAATTGTTAAACAGGCTCTAATAGGTGTAACCGCAGTGAGTGACCACAGGGTAAAGGTCATGTTCGCATTGGAGTAATACGCATGCGTAAATGACCGCACACGATTAGCTTAGATTAGAATAACCGTACATTCGATTTAAACATAAATCCCGAAATCGATCTAAATCCCTCAAACTCGGTCTAAACGTAAAATACCATAAGCGCACATGGTTTAAATCCACGAGAGGGGTTGTTGGTCAGCTTCTGTTACGAGGCCTACGTTCGAGATGCAAACCACTGAGAGCGAAGCAAAGCAATAAAAATCCGAGGCCACAAGGTCAAGGTGCAAAATCACAAAGCGAGTGAAACGAAGAAGCGCTTGAGACGGGGTTCTACTAACATATTTCGTACACGCAGGCAGCTATTCAACGTCTTCGTGAGTAAACTAATTTTCCAAATAGTTAGTTGAAACCCTGAAGTCAAATAAACTTAATTTGTAAAATTCGCTCAACTTACGTTAGTGGTTCAGCTTAACACATATTCATGATCTATTTTTATTGTCTTACTTTAGGCCCTAGTAGTGCTCCGCGAGCTCTTCTCAACGATACAAGAATGAACGTCCTAGCTAAATGTGTTTCTATGCTACATTAATTAAACACTCTAAACAAAGCTAATTCGTGATTATCACGCGCATGCGTCTCCACTGGTGGGATGATGTCTCAGGCAAACCAAATGCTGCCCAACATACACGTAGAGATATGATTTACTGTTCACGCATTATTATTAGTCTAGTAGTAGCGATCGAAATCTGGCGGTATTTTTACCCACGTTCCACTGGCTGCCACTGTAAAGCCTGTTCACACATATGCAGTTCCATTCGGTTCGGTTCGTTTTCGATTCTTTTTCAGTCGCTGCTGACAAGTGTGAAACGGGCTTCGGTTTCTATTCGGTTCCTAATTGAAATAGTAGAGCACCGAATACTCACTGGACTCGAAAAGGTTTCATCAGGTTTCTAAAAGGTACTAAAACACATGTCCAGGAAAAAAAAAGCAATCAACGCGTTTACACACGCGCGGTTTAGTTTGTGTTTTAACCTGATGAGCGGGTGGATCTCTATTATTTTCATCAGTTTTTCATCTAAGTTTCAGTCGCAGTTTTTCTTATAAATATGAGCCGTTTACCTGATGTTGATGTGGATCAGCTGATTTCTGCAGTGAAATTGTGGGACAAAACTTGTGAAATATATAAGTTAAGGATAAATTTAAGACGTAGAAAGCGTGAAAAGACGTTTGTGTTGAAATGTTCAAGGACTATGATGAATTTGACGTAACTAAAAAAAGGAATTTGATAAGGTGATGAATTCAAAGTTACCGTCAAGATCTGAATCGGTTGAATATTCCCACATAAATGTAACTTGGCGTTGATGACGGTCCTTTAGCTTCACGTGTAATTCTTGAAATGATTTCGTTGACATCCTGAAGTAATTTGAAAAAATGTCTCCATGATCATGTAGCTTCGGGAAAATGGTGTAGAATGCTCTAAATTCCTGCCGTAAAGTGATGAGAGGGTGCTCCCAATGAATTCTAGTATTCATCCTTCTTTTTCTTTTAATTTCTCTGCAGAGAAACAGCATGGCAACAACACTTGCTTTCCCTCCATTATCACTACTGAGTGTAAGAAAGAAAACACAAAACCTAAAATGTTCCTTATGAAAACCGTGAATGTGTGCAGGTTTTACATTCGTTTTAGGTTGCAACCGAAAACGAACCGAACCGAAAGTATGTGTGAAATTAGCCTAACGAACGAATAGACCTATTCACGTAAAAAACCTACGTCATTATCTAACCTTGTTACAGAATTAACTAAAGCCTATTAAAATGGCACTAACTAGTAGGTGAAGTGAATAAAATTGAACACTTGCTCTTTCTACCAAAAATGGAGCTGATGCTCCGATTTCATGTGAATAAAAAGAAGTTACTCAATGAAGGCTAGGAGCATTTGCTCCAACAACGAGTTGGCAATTGACTTGTGAGTACTTGCTTGCATTTCTAAGTGAATAAAATGCATGGCTAGCTTACAAATGTGAGTAAGTACTCGTTAAATTGCCGATCTACTCATTTGCAGATTCACCTTGCTCAAGTGAAGAGATTTTTAGGTTATTATGGCAGAGTGTTTACCCATTCGTGCTGTAAAGTTGAACCGAGTGCGGCGGAATTGCATTGATGAAGATTACCGGGCTCTATACCGTTTTAATAAAGCTAATGTGGAAGGGTTGAGCGGAAATTTTCTTGGTAAAAGCTTTGAAACACAATTGTCAAATTTAGATAGAATGCGTGTTTTATTTCGGTATATTGGGGATATCGGCTTCCAAGATGTTGGCGTCGACAGAACCACAGTGACAAAAACTATTTCTGAAGTAATGGCCGCTATCCTGCAAAAGAAAAACTTATGGATAAAATGTCCTATATCGCAGCAAGAAATGAAGGAAGAGAAAGTCAAGTGGCATGAAAAATATATATCCCATCAGCTATAGACTGTACTCATATTCCTATTCGTAAACCCTCTGTGCGCAGTGGTGAGTTTATTAATAGGAAAAGATTTGCAAGTATAAATGTACAGGCAACATGCAGTGCTGATGAAATGTTTACGAGTGTAGACGCCTCTTGGCCAGGTTCGTGCACGACGCACGCATTTGGAGAAATTCTAAGATTTATAGAATCATGGAATGGAATACCGCAAATGCGCTTTTAATAGGGAATTCAGGGTACGGCATAACTCCTTGGCTTATGACGCCTTACGACAATCCAATAACTGCAAGAGAAATAGGGCACAACCGCTGTTTGGCTCAAAACCGAGTAATAATTGAAAAGTGTGTTGGGCAGTTAAAACAGCGCTTCCCAATCCTACAAAAAAAAAGAGGATGAAAATATATAATATTCCATCGATTGTTGTTTGCTGTTTCATTCTTCATAATGTAGCAAAACGACTAAATGATGAAGATTTTCATTTTGCACTAAAGGGAGAGTGGCGAGTAAGCACGTACTCCAATTGCCTGAGCGTGCTCACCAGTCTGTAATTGACTTTGTATTCACCTCTAAAATGAGCACTTGCTCATGGTGACAGGTGATACTCATCCAAGTCTGAGCATCTTCTCCCGAGCATATACTTCAATTTTATTCACTTTACTAACTAAGTAAGTCGTTCCAAATAACGAGTTGTTGAAAATGTAGAAATACAGAATAGAATAATTGTATCTGTAAATATTGTAATAGAAGCAATACTAGTAAAACATAAACATTTTATTAAAGTTTTTTTGTAGAAGATTAATTAATTATAACAGAAATTTAAATGAAAAAATCAGCTGCTTGTAAAGAGTATTTCCAACATCCCAGTTTCTTTTCATCCTTTCATGTAGTATTTTAAGTCCTTTGTAATGTTATTTGTTTGTTTTTCAAATAATGCTCTTTGTTTTAAATTTATTTAATTAAATTGACTTTCAACATTAAGTAAGGATTCTTTTGTCTGAAACTTTAAAAAGTTATTTTAGTTTGTTAGAAATTTTAATTTTAAAGTGATGTTCTTCGAGGATTAAAAAACAGTTTTATTACAAGTGAATATCCACAATCATTTAGTAGTTTATCATTCATATGAGTTACAATTTTTGGTTCAATTGGCTTTGTTCAATTCAATCTTCGTAGTATGCTTTTTTCCATCCATCCAACTCGCCATTGTCGTACTGCTGAGTCTGTGCAAATGTTTCTCTGCACTGTTTCTTTTTATATCCCTGACAAATTCCATCTTCAAGTCAATGTGTAAATAATTATTTCTAACTAGGGGCTCAGTCCCAGCTCGCTCCTCTCGCCAACCCCCGTAGCGATCGTAAATGGAAACTGATCACAGCATTATGCAATCTGATATTTTCACTGAAATCCTATTACTTTAAATGAGCAATTCTTGTATCTATCTTTGTATCTTTGTATCTGTCTCGGATCTCGAAAACGGCTCTAACGATTTTGATGAAAATTTGCATACAAGGGTTATTTGACGTCAGGAATTGAATGCGCCTAGGTCTTATGTCTTCAAAAACAAGCATACAGTCTGAAAATGCGCATACAATTTAAAATTTGAACTTCTTTTTGTACCACCTTTCAAGTCACTTTAAGGTGCTCCGGAGCACCTAAACTTTTATTTTTTGAATTTTGTTGTTTTTTATTGCTTACTATTGCCCTTATATTTAGCTTTAAAACAAGCCTAAATTTATTATTATATCTCAACTCTAAGTGGGTAAAAATACGTTTTTGGTTCGTATGTCACATGAGAATAAGACAAATTTTGTATCATATTCTTAATAATTTTATATGATTTATCCAATTTTAATTAAAATTGTCGCCTATGGTGGGAATTTTAACTTTGGTAGGGATATTTAGCTTTTTCTGTAGTGCCTAACCTGATAATACAGTCTTTGGTGATATTCAGCTGTTGACAACCCTGCATATGGGGTTGGTATGTATTAAATATGTAAGTAAAACTTTAAACATGTTTTCAGGAAATCATATATTTTATTCACAAAAGGAACATTTTATCAAAATCTATCTAACATAATGATCTAAAATTTTCAGGGGTTGTTTAATGGCGTATGCTACAGGTTTTAAAGAGAGCATTTTGTAAAATAAGTGATCATTTCTAAGTTATGACTGAGAAATATGGCAAAAACTGGTCAAAATTCTATTATTTCATAAAAATAATGACAAAATGTATTCAAATGCTTGTATTGCAAAACCCTCATGTTAAATTTTGTATTTAAGTAGTACTAACACACTGATAAAATTATACTAATTTTAATCCAGTAGTTTCTGAGAAAATGTTCCTTAAATATTGTATTTCTAACATATTGCGCTCCGGAGCCCCTTAAAGCGAATAGGAACAGTTTCTTTTTATACCTCCTTCAAAGTCACTAAATATTTGAATAGATACATTATAGGTACAATCCAGATGTTAGAAATACTGAACGATGCTCGTTCACCCAGGATCAAACGAGCCAAAGATTAGCGAGAGCCTTTAGAGAGTTTTCCAACTGCGAGCGAAGCATCCAGGGGCAGAGCCTCTAGTTAAGTTTAATTAGGACAGAGGCACTTGGATCGTGGTATGGTGGTGGGGATGCGGTATTCTATATCATGCCTTAAACGCAGTATGGACAGATTTATTGTGTGAATGACAAAATTTTTGTATATAATGGAACGATACAAACCTAACCTAAAAAGGTTGTTGGTTGTTAGAATTAACCGACTTTAAATTTGCCAAGTAGGTTGCGATTGTAATAAATATAAATTCTTTTAAGAAATGTGTGTTGGTTCTGTATAGCCCTAACCTAAAATTGTGTTAACCTTGGATCCAAATCATCTGTTTTATTTATAATATGTAATAACATATGTTTGATTTATAATTCAGTACACATTTTTTGTTAATTAGTTTGTATTAGCGTTGTTTGCTATAGTAATGAACGTAAATGTCTTGAAAAAAAAACATGTGTTGCTAAGCTTTAAAACCAAATCTGCTGTTTTATCTGTTAAAGGGCTGCAAAACCCATAATTTTGTCCGTAATTTGTTATTTTTTAAAATTTTTAAATAGGAATCCTAAATATTTTCTGGATAAAAAATAGTCTAGATTAGTCTCTGAAAAGTCCTGTACATGTAAATGGAAGATTCGTCAAAATTGGTTCATCCAATTAGAGATTTGTCCGGACAAACAGACAGAAAAAATTTTAAAATGCATGTTTAGGTTTAAGTAACGTGTGAATAACAATAATAAGTTTATAAAAAATGGATTTATTCTAAAACTACATATAGTCATTTAAATTGTATTTTATTTACTTCACACCGAAGTACTTTATGAGTGTCATACTTCACATGGGTTTTAAAATTTTCTGATATACGAGAACAATAATGTGTTTAATGTACTGATTGCTTTAAGCAAATTAAGATAGCATATAAGAGACTGTGAAATATAAACACCTATTTAATCAGTGCCTTGTGAATTAGTTAATCCTCATCGTGTATGAACATAGTGTTATTGGACACACAATAGTTGGCACACAGCTTAAGGGTCTGTTGTAGTGGCGGTCATCTTGGATTTTTATCCCATAAGAGCAATGTTAAATTTCAAACCATTATTTATTTCGTTTACTTTTTATCATAAAATTGTTTGCAAGGTCTCATTTTAAGCACAGTCATACGCATTAGGCTTGGGCAATGTCGTTCAGTTTACTGAAGTAGTTCAGTGAATCTCCTTCAGTGAAAGGAACTAGTTCACCATTGTAGTTCAGTAGTTCAATTAGTTCAGTAGTTCAGAACGTATTGAATGAGATGTAGTGATTTATAAATTGTAATACAAGTCATAGCATTGAGTGCTTTCCAAACTACAGTACTGACATCAGGATAGCAATACTAAAACACAATGTGTAACATTAAGCTACACAATATTATTACATAGGCTACTAGGGGAATCCACTGCGTGCTCCGCACGCCATCCCCGTTAGAACCTTCTATACACATAATCAAGTTATCTTTTCTTTATAATAAAGGTGTAGGATTAATAATAACCAAAAATCTAAGATGGTAAATAATGTTAAATGTTCAAAAACCCTAACCTAAAAGTTAGAAATACAATAAATAGTTGCTTCAAAATTTGAAATCAGGTGTTAAATTATCAGGTAGAAATATTAGAGCAAACAGTTGTATGTGTTATTTTATTCAATTGGTTGCTATGCTCATAATTCTCCAGTCTAGGCCTAACCTTAGGATTTTTCCGACTAAATTTACAAATATTGAAATAAAAAATGTTTTTATCAAAATGAATTATAGCCTAGCTGTTACTCAGGGGTAGTAAAGCTTTTTATTACCGTACCATTTTTTCAATCAGTTCAGTTGTTCTAGAGATCCCTCCCCCCCCTACATACAAACAAATTTTACCTCTTTATAATATTAGTTTAAATTTGTTTTTACAAATTTCTTAATACACGCATATATGATTTACTTATTAAAGTAAATAAAATTATAAATATTTAAAAACCGTTATTTCGGTAAAAAAAGAAAACTACGATCACTTCATAAATAAGAACATTAATGGAAAGTAAATTAAACTAACAAACTAATACATAGGTATTAGTTTAATATACATTCAACACTAATAAAATATAGACTGCAAGGACAATGTACATTAACAAATATTTGTTCCTTACTTTAAGCACGCGATCAAATAAATTGTACGAAGTAAAACACGGGCATCGACTGTCTACTGAGACTAAGATAGTGAGTTGTTACGAAACAACTCCTTCATTTGGCATATATCCAAAAGATATGAGAGCCGGAATGGGAGCCGGAAATTGGGTGAGTTAGTGGACTACTGGACTAGTGAACGACAATCCTTACGCTTCACATATCACCGGATGTAAAGAAAGAAAACAGTGAGCCCTTCAGTTAGTGAACTACTGAACTACAATCTTGTGGATATCTGAAGTACTTCATTCGGCTCAGTCGAAGTGAGCCGATCTTCTGAACGGCTCCTTCATGAGTTACACAAGTCTAATACGCATCCGTCTTGCAATTTAAATCTTTTTAAATGCTTTTGATTTGTTATGTAATTGACATTTTGTAAGTACAAAGTTTGAATTTTTTCCTAACACAATACAAAATTAATAATGAAAAATAATTTGCAAGCCGGATCCGAAATTTTATAAAGAATATTTAATCTTTTTTTCAACACTCAATTATAAAAGATAGACTTATAAAATGGTTTGAAATGAGGCAATGTCAAAGCGTTCAGCTGCAAGGAATTGCACTGTTTAGATAGGGATACAGTGAGAAGCGGTTGCGTTTCCGGTTGCTTTCTCGTTTACTGGAGCAGACCCTTAAGTGACTGTAGTCTGGCAGGCGGCCTATGGACCCTGAATGATTAGGATCCCTACACCAACGCACGTGTACTTTCCTTCAGGGGCGTTTGAGGGCGGAAATTAAATAAACTGTTTCTGATTCGCTACCAAATTGAAGGGGCAGATTTAATTACTACATTTACTTACTGTTTTGATATCGAAGACGTCTGTTTGAAATAATTACTGAGTTAGATTTATAAACTTAGGTAGGTAGGTAGGCCTATTTAGAAATCTATTTTATAATATAAAATGATTTCCAGAAAATAAACACATCGTTTTATTAGATTTTAGGACAAGTGGTAGAAATACATCTAATATTATAAGATCAATTTGAAAATCTTAAATGTATAAACGAAACTGAATTACTAATTTCGAAACAGACATTTATTGTTATGAATACGACATAATAAAAAAAAAGAAAACGACGTTTAATAAAAATAATGTGAAATGATTATCATTCCCAAGGTGCCTCATAACGAAGGGTGTAGTGGCCATATCAACAAGGGAGCCGTAAAACCTCATGTTTTCTTACGCAGCATTTCATTAAAATTACTTTTAATACACGAAAAGTTCAAATAAAATCAGTGAAAGTATACATTCAGTTGATGGATTTTAAAATGGTGGTAGACTATTTAGAATCGTGTTATAGATACAAAATGTTGTTTGAAAATAATATAAAATGTTGCAGATTCAATGCCATATATTATGTTATTATTAATACGAGAATTGGTTTACTTTTAATGATAAATAAATATTATGCTTGATTGTGACACTTACGGCACTACTGCGCATGCGTCAGAATCCAGGTCAACGTTATCCTCATAGATCTACCCCAATCCAAGAGCCTCTGCCCTAATTAATTATAATCTACGTGAAAATATCAGAGTATACAATATTCTGTTAGACTTTGCTTCGTCGAGAGATGCTGCGGACGTCGTTGAGCGAAACGAGTAGGGGAGGGGGGAGGGAGCCTTCTAGTTACTTTAATTAACTAATTTTGTCCGAAAGTGTCCGTAAAAAACAAATAATTTCATGTAAATGTTCACCGAAAACCCTATTAAAAAAAAAACACTTAAAATCATTACAGGATATTTTTGGGTAAACGTTTATGAAGTATAAGTTCCCACCGTGTTTTAGTTTGTAACAAGTTAAACCAAGAAACATAACGAAAGTATTATATCGAAATAAGTTTATATAATACATAATATATAAGATTGGTTTGTCCATGCGTGCCGCTATAACCTTACAACTTACCCTTGCAATTCCAAACCGAAACCTTCTTCATGATGGAGGATGGAGAACTCCCTCACCATGGGCTTCCGACGGTGGATTGCCTCCTTAAGTTATATATAGGAGAAACAAATATTTTCATTTCGAATATTTGAGTAAATGGTGTAATGTATTGTTTGAAGAAAATATTTTAAGTAAAATGTACTCATAGGCGTGCACTTCAAACATAATGGTGGAAATCGTAGTTTTTTGTGCTTGTAATGCTAAACATAGATTTGAACGAAATTCACTGAACGTTTTTGGGTCAGTGAGCTTTCAATATTAACAAGATATTTTTTTGACTCATTTATTCATATCTACGATGAAAGTCATGGTCACTTCTGCTAGTACATAATGAAATATTCAGCAGAAAATAACTTGCTAACATAACAATTTTCCCTTCTAATAAATTAAGTTTCGCAGGTTTTAATTTACTTGAAGGATAGAAAACGAGAAAGAAACTAATTTTGACACAACAAAAAATTTGATTAAATAACTCACTTTCGTAAACAGAGACGAATGAAGGGACCGACTTCCGTGATTTCTCTACAGTACAATTTGGCAGCTTATTTAATAACAGTTGGATTTGGTTCTCTCTTGAAGGCACTGCGATGTTTTATAACAGAACGGAACTGTAACTGGTTTAATGTCTGTATGAGAAGATCCACATAAAAAAAGAAAAGAAAGTAGTCGTGGGACTGCCGACAGAAGTGAAAACTGTCATGAATATAAATCGTTGGTTATATTGGTTTAATCCGAAATTTGATCATTATTTTCCTCTTGTTCCATTTAAATTGAAATCTAAAAAATCAAAAATAACAAACATGATTGTGTATAGTCAAATAATAATAAAATTAACACAACTTACAAAATAAGGAAACTGAATATCCATTTCATCGGTGGCGTAACGTGATTAAACCCATACAGCTATTGATTTTAAGCCTTTGAATTTACCACTAACCTATTTTATTTAGTCGATTTCTTCTTCTTTTACTATCAGGTGTTACATTAAACTTCTAGTTTATATTAGTACGCGTGTAATCCAATGAAGAAGAAGAAATAATTTAGGAAATCAAAATTCAAAGCGTCTCACTTTAAGTGTATCGCGTATCGCGAGTTCGTATATTTAACCTCATCTAAAAAGTGGTCGGTGTTTTCACTTCAAAAGTAACTTAAATATACATCGAATTAATACAAATTTAAAAACTCTTTTTGTTTATCTAAATTAAAATTTTATAGAAACGTTTTAGAAGAATTTATTTTGTAATAGGGGTGAAGTCGGGACAGCTACTATTTAATGAAATTCACAAACGTAGCATTATCCGAAAAAACCCTCTTTTATTAGGTTGACTTGTAGACAGTGTAAACACATATTATAAGCTAGTTTTAATTCACTTCAATTGAACCTAATACCATTAAAACCATACCATTAATACCATTAAATTTAACCATTTGTTCTAATGGCAATAAATGTTTTTTTTTTGTGCATAATGTAAAACAATAAAGATGTCTGAGTGTTGGATTAAAGGCTATTAGATTACACGTAAATATACACTTCTAAATTATAAATAAAGGAGCCAAATAAGCAATGTGCCTACACGTTTATATTTATTAGAGTGTTGTAAAGTGTTTTAAACTTTCAAAGATATTTATGAAGAAAAACACCTATACGTAAAGTAAAAACCAATTTTGTAACACTGTATAACTGATTTACAACAAATGTTTCTATTAGAACATAATTACTCCATAATTTAATTATTAGAATCAACCGAAAAAACACCAAACGGGATTTTGAAATTATAAAATCATTGGGAAAGAGAAACAAACACTAATCAGAAAAGAAACTTGCACTTCATCATTCCTTTAAAGAGAGCACCAAACAAGGGTTTTCATAGCAAAATAAAAAGAACACTTTGTAGGAGGTCCTATGGGTAATACATTCTGGATGAGGGATAACCCACTCCCTAAAAACCTTTCCTTGTCTCAAATTGAATTTTTGAGTTTCATTACTTTTTAACGAGCCCAAACAAGCAATTTGTAGACATTTTTAAACTTCATAAGAAAGCGTACAATATCTTCTCGTCGCTCCTTCAGTATTGAGTTTATTTCCAAAGAGCTACATTAATATAGATAATGTGACAAGTATAATGTTATTTATTCTAAATGCAATGCATCCTTATTGAAGAGACTACGATTGCAAGTTTGATTGATTACCTTAAAAAGTACTTATAGATATTGTCAAAACTTTTACTTGCATTTAAGCTTAGATGCATTTTACGATGGCTAAACGTTTAAAGATAAATCAAAACAACAAAAACTAGACATGTTTTCAATAAAACGATCTATAGTATAATATATTTCTATTTATTACTGTTTTCACAGAATAACAGGTTTAAATTGAAATAATTCGACCACGCAGATGAACCGCTGACGTGAGTTGAGTGAATTTCCAAAATTACGTTTATATGATTTTAGGGTTTCAACAAAATATTTGGGAAATCGGTCTACTCACAAAGACGTTGAACAGCTGCCTGCGTGTACGAAATATTATCAGTAGAATTGGTTTGTAACTCAGCCTCCACCCCCGGCTCAAGTTCTTTCTTGTGCTCGCAGAGGTAAAATTCGCTTTCTGAGTTCGTTCCTCGACTTTTATCCTCGACTTTTTCCTGCCTTGCTTCGCTCACAGTGGTTTGCATCCCGGCCGTCGGCCTCTTAACAGAAGCTGACCAACGATAAAATCCCCCTATTGGATTTGAACCAAGTACTTTTATGGTATTTTTCGTTTATATTGATTTTGGGAGAACCAAACGCGCTATAAGGAAAAGTAAAAAAAATGTGTAGAATAATGTTTATATTTGTATTTTTACATAAAAGATCAAAAGTTTCATTTTACTATGAAAAATTGCAAAAACAATTACTTCCGGTAAAGTAAGTACTTCTGGTTGTTGGATTTTCTTGGCTAACGAACTGGTACGAGCCAGTTTAACAACCAATGTGTGTACCAAATTTGGACCAAATCGGACTTAAACTGCGGCCGATAGAGTGCGGAAACATATATATATATATATATATATATATATATATAAAGGTCTCACCATAAGAATCACTACAAGAGCTCATCTTTCCTATCGAAATTCGTTAAAAATGATAATGTTTTGGCAGAACTGCTGTACTGGCAACTTTTGGCAAAACCCTTAGACATTTTTATATCGGCATACAGACATTTTCTTTGGAAATAAAAAGTGTACAACAAAGAAGGTGAAAGGTTATTTCTATTTAGTTGAAATTCCCGTCAATTTACATAAAAATCTTCAAACATTTTAAAATTAAACTTCAAATATCTCAACAGCTGAAATATTTATTTTTAGTTTTAGTAACAACACTAATAATTAATACTCTCTTTTATTTGAATATCTTTATGAATTCATATTCATTATCCATCACATGTAGGTAGCCTAAAACAGTAATATAAGTATACTAATGACAGTACCATTGGAGCCCCTCGATTTTCAATAGGAGTTGAATACGATAAAATATATCGCTATAAAAAACGGTTACGGAAGCTCAAGTATTGACATACGTCTCTTAAAGCGAAAGGTTAGTTCCGCATCGCATCCCGAAGAACAAGCTAAACCTGTCTTCGTATCAACTGAATATAACAGTATCCTACCTAAAATAGTCACTTTTAGCTTCCATAAACTTAACAGAATTTTGTTGTGTTGCCTTGCGAACTAGCAACACTAGTTGCTAGTTTTTTGTAACAATTTCTTTACAAAAAACCTAAGACTTATAGAAGACCAAACAGGCGTATACAGATTGACGTGCAATGATTGTGACATGGTATATATATAGGCCAAACTGGGAGAGCGTTTAAAATTCAATTGAGAAGAACACTTGCCGAAAAAAACTATTTCAGGTAACAAATCGAATTTTGCACGCCGTCTAATAGTCGCGGATCATGGTTACAAGAGCTTACAAAATTAAAATTGTTTACAATTAAAGTATGTTCTAAAGGTAGATAATATATGAAAGTCGTTGAGGCGTATGTAATTTATAAAACTCAAAAGATGCAAATGGTAAGCATCAAAAGTATTGAACAACAGGATCCAAAAACAGACTGACAGTTGCCGTCCGGTATCAAGATGGTGTACACTAAAACGTACTTCAAATGTGCTGTGTTGTGTAATTAATATTAATGTTTAACGATCTCGGTAGAGTAATTTATTTATTGTGTCTGAAGATGGGATAAAAGTTCAGAAACGAGTCACACAAAAAAAGAGGTCACTTGACAGAAACAATGGTAAGAAACTTTATTTTTTTATCTTAGTTAAGTTCACGCTTGTAAAATTACCCAATAATCAGTCCATATTAATCATCAATCATTAATTAGACTAAGAATCGAAAAAAAACATTTTTTTTCATTGCGTTAGCCGTTATTTTATTTAATAATAAGGTTTTATAATTTTGTTTTTAATCGAATATTACAGCTAGTGGTAAACAATCAAATACAATAATTACAAATCAAATTGTTTGTACAACGAGATCAAACAATTTGATTCGTAATAATTTTGTCATCACACTGTATTTTAATTTTAATAATTTTCAGATAATAATTTTCAATTACAGCTGTGAAGATTGAAAGTGATATTTTCCCCGTCTAGTCAGGGAAAGGCTGGGGCCACACGGTCCGGTTTCTCGGGATCAAGTTGTTGCGGACACACGGTCCCGGCAAAACGCACTTCCGCCCTTAGAACACTGCCTATAATATTATTCAGTTCAGGACTTTACACTTAGTAGGAACATAAAAGCTTGTCTTTTCAAAACAAGAATTTGAAATTGATAAATATTTTTATACAGTTCTATTTAGAACTAAATTACAAAACTTTTGTACATTTTTAAAAAATTACAAAAAATGTTTACTAATTTTTATGTAGGCCGAAAGTTTAACTTTTTTCTTTCGTTACTTGAACAATTTTTGTTTCTTGAGCTAATAACTTTGTAATATAATGAATACATTTTTTACTGGCACATAATAATTCTTTGAACCTTTCTCTACAAAAAAGCTATGGAACATTTTTGGATTGGTTTATAATTACAGTATTTGGCGATTTTTTTAAAATGTACTTGCAACACGCACCGAAATGGCTTGGCATATCAAAAAATTAACATCGACAATTGTAGGGTTAAAAATCTATTTTTCATTTTTAGTTTATATTTTTGAAAATTATTATTAATTATATGATTCAAAATCACTATGCATTGCTATTGCAATGCTTAACCTAAGCCATTTTTTTTTTGGCTCAACCTTGACAGCTTGAGATTTTCCCAGTACTGCTATGTAGTATGCATTCTACATACAACTGTTATGCATTCTAACACCAGTTGCGCTAGTAGCATAT
>JAGFPH010000007.1:1628322-1639807 GCA_018207615.1 Philaenus spumarius
ATTGCACACGGGCTTATGAGTGGGAGTAATCGCGCAAAAACCTGACATTTATAATGAAAAAATCATTTATCGGGAGCTTTCTATCAATTTTGTTCCTTGTTCCGGGGACTGTACCTGAAATACCTTTGCACAGGATTGTAGTAAATTTAATTACCTTTTGAACGATATAGCTCAAAATCTGCACAAGGGCTTATGGGTGGTAGTAATAATGCAATTTCCTCGCTCTAACTTTGCCATTTTGGTTTAAATCAAACAAGCCGCCATTTTGTGTAAAATCGAAAAATGAAAATATCAGTGCCTGGGACATCCTACAAGGACCCTTCCACTAAAATGTCAGCTATTTTGAAGCATATTTACTACCATTTTATCAAGGTGGGAAAAATCCATATACTTAAATCCCTACCCAAAAACGATTAATCGGTATAACTCCGCCATTTTGAATCCGATCGAAAAACAAAAAAAAAGTATATCTGAAGAATCCTACTAGGACCCTTTCATCAAAAAATCAGCAATTTTGAAGCATATTTACTACCACTTATCGATCCGGGAATAAAACAGATATATATATATATATATAAAGTAATTTTCAAATTGAGTCGAGTGTAATAGCTCTTATTTTCTTCGAAAATTCGGCTAAAAAGTAATGTATTGTTAGCGTTATGCTGTAATATTTTGTATGTAACCCATATAGCTAAAGATGTGACAGTAAGAAGATATATATAGTCTACTAATGACCGAAGGCGATAAAAAAAATAAATAAAAAAAAACAGTTGTCTTAATGCTTGCAAAAAAGAATTGTAGCCTTCTCATTATAAAATAAAGCATTATTATACCAAAACAGATAAAAATAACAAACTATCAAACTATCTGAAATATTTTCAAAAAAATAAAAAAATTGTAGGGAAAAATGAACAAATTACTGAAATAAAAAAATGCAATACAAACGAATTGATTTGATAAAGGGTGGAATATGAATAGCGAAGTAGTTTGAATATACGTTTGATACAAATTGCGAAGTAGATTATAAATTGAAATTGTATTTTCAAAGGCCAAAACCAATTACAAAACCAATTCAACGATTTTAAATATTTAAAGGAAAAATAAAGTACATAATTTCATACCATTTAACGTTTCACGAAGAAAATCGTTGAAATTTTAATCAAAATTGATATTATATTTCGTTCTTTTGGAAGGAAATACTGAAAATATCAAGAGGTTGATATAAAACTTAAATATTTCCGTGATTATAATAAAATTAAACTAGTAACAATTTTAATTTCTATTTTACCTATGTAGAGTTTAGTTGAAGTACTCAGCAACAAATTCATAAAACGTAAAGGTATTTGAATTCATAGCTGATCCCAAACTATCATAGACGACACAGAGCTAAGTTATAGTTGCATTATTTGGCCGCTAGATCGCAAATGCGAAACGATATGTCAGTTTGTTCATTCATCCACTTCTGAAAAAACCCCGAAAAGGTCGGTTGTGGTTTACTAGGTTGGGTTCGTGCATGTATAAAGTTAAATTTAATGTCGGTTGCGTAGTAAAATAAGTATAAGTTCAGTTGTTAAATGAGCAGTTTCATTAATTTCGCCGCAATGTAGTAAGAATCACTGACCAGTTTCTCTAACAACTGAACCTTGAAAATTTTAGCTGTCAACATAAATAAAGGTCAACCAATAAATAGTTTTTATTAAATATCTATAAAAGGTGTGGCAATTGCTAGCAATCTTTGGCAATTGTCCCTCAGGGACTATTAACTAATACACACTTTTCAATTGTTTTTAATCCTAATTTATCTTTTAAAAAAATTTACAATCCTTTTATTAGCCTACAAACGCGCAATATATATTAGTTTTTTCTTCTGAAAAATTCATTACAGTTGTTGTAATCAAAATAAAATTACAAGATAACAACTTAACTTTTCTTGATATAATAAATTGTTTTTCAGGAAACTTAATTGTATAGTTTGTTTGTTCATCTATAAAATTTGTATAATTTTGATGAGCAATTTGAATTGGCTTATTTGTGAAGTTGACCTCAAAATAATGCAGTTGAACAAGTGAGTAAAGGTGTTTATTAAAATTGCTTGATATGTACGCCCTTGTGCAATTTTTGTTTGATCGTATTTGCCTCAACTTCCAATTTTGTAAATCTCCTACATGAGTGTAACACTTAGTTTTCTAAAATGTCTTGGTCATCTGTCGTTCACTGTACGTGTTTATGCCTGGTTACTGATACCTAACCTTCTAGGTTTATGTTTTTGGTGTATGTATGTGTAGCTTAAGTTTTTCACTTGATAATGAGTTAAATTATACTCTCGTAAAGTCGTGTTTAATTTCTTTCTACACAATGTACAAACAAATAATTAATAATAAAGGTTGCTAATAATTTTAAAATCAACATTTTGTCGAGATTTAACTAGACAGAGTGTAAATAGCTATTATTATTTTATTTTTATTTTTTCCGCTTACACACGGAAACCTGAAGGTCCCGGGTTCAACTCCCGGTTTGGTCTATGTTTTTTCACTTGTAATTTAATTGTAAATAGCTGTCGTTACTGGCACATTCGTAAAGGGAGACGGTTACACCTTAAACTAAACTACTTTTATGTTTGTTAAGTACGTGCATTTTGTCGTGGGTGTGCCCTACGCCCTACGGATAGATATAGTTGGAAGGTGGTATATATTCAAGTAATTTGGTATATTTCAAATGATTCGGTTTTGAGAGTAGGTTTACCTCAGCGAGTAGAAAATATATAGTATGAGTTCTGTCAGTCCTCCTTTTCAATCATTACTAGAAAGAAGAAAGTACAGTGGGAATGCCATTGTGAAGTGAGCTGTTGTAGATCTATGACGAGCACAAAATACAGAAGAGATTCGTCAATCACAAATGTTTTTGTCGCATAAGAAGACAGTAACGACATTTTTTAACAGATTATGTTCAACTGGTTATGATATAACTTACTGATATATCTTCAAGGTTATAACGTGAAATAAAATCCGCTTGCTGCGCCGTGCATTTTAATACATATGTTGCTCATCAAACTATATAGAAAAACAAATGAAGTCGATTCTAATGTTTATATAAAGAATATAATTGTTTCCGAAATTCTCTCCTTCGAGTAATAAATATTTATACGTATGCACCAGTGAATGTTGGTTATATTAATAAATAAATTCAAGCAGTAGAAGCGGACTCCTGGGTAAATATGTACATGCAGAGTCCTAGGATTATAAAGTAGAACAAACACACCCGAACTGCACAGTCCACATCACTACTTTTTTGTATTTGTCTTGAATCATTCATATTGAAGTACACGACGTCGTATTGTTGTGTGTTTTAAGTTTGTAAGCCATAATTAATCTCAAGTACAATACCGAGGAAACCTGTTTGCAGAAAGTTAGGCTAGGTGGTTATTTTACAAAAGTTTGTGTTTCATCAACTGTATGTAAACTGTGGAAACTAGTTTCCATAAAATGTATTACCGTTGAAAAAATATGTAATTTGAAGTTTGATTTGAATTCCCTGAAGCAACAACCTCTTAAAAAACATGTTTATTTTATGATTGCAGTTTTTTTTGTATGTATACATTTTTAAAACAGTTTAATTTGTTTGCAATTTTTGAAGTGAAAGCTTCTTTAGTGCACCGAGCTTCTTTGGATGTAGTAAATATAAAATTTCGCGATACATCCTTTAATTGAGACGCTTTGCCAGCCATTTTGATTTCGTCGATGATCTCTTCTTCTTCTTTGGGTTTACACAGGTACTAATATAAACCAGAAGTTTAATGTAATAGCTGATCGTAAAAGAAGAAGAAATCGACTATATAAAATAGGCCATGGTAAATTGAAAGGCTTAAACTCAGTAGTTGTATGGGTTTAGTAACGTCATGCAACCTCTGAAATGGACATTGGACCAATGAATACTTAAAAGTTAAGAAGCGCAGGTCCTGTGTACTAAATTCTAATAGATTTTTCTAACTTGAAGTTGTAGTACAGCAATGAACCTAGTATGTCGCACTCTCTCGCTCTTGATTGCGCACAAAATGGTTTGCTAGCGCTGCGTCGCAGTTCATTGCTGTACTACAAGTTCAAGTTTAAAAAATCTATAAGAATTGAGTCTATATGACCTGCTCTTCTTAACATTTACGTATTCATTGATTGCACTTCCTAATTTTGTAAGTTGCGTTGAATTAGTGTACATGGTAATACCTCTAAAATGGACATAGTGCTTCCTAATTTTTTTAAATGTCTAGATTTGCTAACTTGGTTGCTATTGTAACGGATGTAAATGCATTAAAGAAACGTGTGATGGTTCAGTATAGGCCTAACCTAAAATTGTGTTTTATTATTTTTTATGCACACCTCCTTAAACAAACCATAGAGTACAAGATTGTGGTAAGAAACAATTACTTTTGTGGTTTATCTTATGTTCTGGAGATGCCTCTGGGGGCTTCGGCCTTTGAGACGCTTCACTTCACTCGCAGCACATCGTATATAGGCAAAATATACTAAATAAAAACCATACTAGAAATATCCTAAAAATGTTGTTAAATTTGACAAAAAAAAGCTCATTTTTATTTTTATTACATTTTTTATGGGATAAAAATAGAGAATGTTTACATTTGGTCATCATGTGTGATAAATTTCATGGAGGGACTTTTGATTTAGGCTGTGTGTTTTGGTTTAAGTGAGATAGTGATCACAAAGAATAGGCCTAAGGTAAATAATTTAAATATCTCAAGAATAAACCAGAAAAATGTGTACAGGTAGGAGGTGCCTATGTTAGTGTTACAATTCATTGCTGTACTGAAGTATTAGCGGTGCTTAAATGAATGTGTGTACATTCTACTGACAAAAATTATCAACTGATCCCCCCATATATTCTTTATTGTGCTAGAATAACACTTTTATACCGTGAGTAAAATCAACGACAGGAGTAATCAACTCTCCAAATCAGAATATCAAAATTGTCTTACTTTTATAATAATTCAATATAGCATTAAACATTTGGTGGACATATTGATACCTATTTCTGGAGATTTACCTTGCTGACTTTTATTCAGTTTGTTTTAAATAAAAGGCGATTTTGTACTATTTTTATTAAATCCGCGTGGGATGCTGGTCTCATATCGGACGCCTCCCCAGGTGGCAGATATAGAAACGCCTCTCAGAGATGGGTGGTACCGGGGAAATTAAATACCCGGGGTGGACCAAAAACCAGACAGGGGAAAGTACTACAAAAATAAACCAAATATGAAAAGTCAAGAGGAGGAAAAAGTTCGGTGCAGGGAGTCGGATCCCCAGTACCGGCGACTGTCAGGGGTGAGAAAGCCAATTACAGCAGTGTCCTGGGAAGGAACATTTTTACCTGCAATGCCAGGAAGAAAAACAGACAAGAGAACGACTTCAAAAAACTGTCAGTGATTTGCAGAAACGCATCAAAGTATTGGAAGTAAAAACTCGTTGCACCAACGCAGAAGTGACCAACTCACCTGCACCAATCTCACCTGGTGCTGGTGGCGATATTCAATATCAAACTGATGAAGAATAGTTAGAAAGAGATACAGACTGGATTCTAAAGATGAGTAATAAAAGACCAGTTAAAAAGCGAAAAGCCCACGAGAGTCCTGAATTCCTCAGTGTGAGCTAGAAACTAAAAGACACAACTCCACAGCAAAAACCTAGTCCTCTAATAGCGAATTGTTAGGTGTATTTTCCATGCCCAAAAAGAAAGAATTTGCACCACCCCCAATGAAGGTGTACAAAGTGGAAACATTTAGCGCCCATAAGAGTACTTATGCTTCACAAAATAACAACATTTGGAAACTTCTTATTCCTGATAGCAATAAATACAGGACTATGACAAAGGAGCTTACAAATGTGGAAATTTTAATGGCGTTCATACGAAGGCAAAGCCTCTAGACCAATAAAGGTAATGGCAAGAGGACTGCACTCATCATGTGTGGAAGAAGAAATGAGCTGTGATATTAAAGAACAAGGATTTAAAATCTTGGAAGCAAAGAATATAATAAAACAGAAAACGTAGGTGATCATGATAAAAACGTCACAAGGAATATAAAAATTCCACTAAAAAAATGCTCACGTTTGAAAAACATGAAGACATAGACAAGATTTTCGCCATCAAGTCAATTGTGGGGCTAATTGTCAAAATAGAACCTATACTGGGTAAGACGAACTTAACTAGTGCAAAAGATGTCAGGCATTTGGTCACAAAAAGCGCTATTGCAACCAAGACGTTGCCTGTGTCAAAATGCAAGTGTCAAGTGTGCAGGTAACCATCTTACAAAGGACTGCACCTTAAAGAGAGACGAAAAAGAGTATAAATTGCCGTGATAGTCACCCGGCAAGTTACAGAGGTTGTATAGTCGCAAAGTAGCAACAAAGTAGGAAAGTAAAGGCAACTAGGACTTGAAACAGGATACAGAGCCGAAATCCTACGCTCATATTATTAAAAACGTTCGGAGAGAAGAAGTCACGATGAAAGAATTGTTGACCCAGATCTTGCAAAGGCTCAACAATCAAGAAAAGGCAATTGGCACATTATGCGAGGAGAAGAATAGGGTCAAGAATATGAGCAAGAATCAAAATTGATTTGCTCGCTTAAAATAGCCACATGGAATGCGACTGGATTACGCCAATACCTAACCGAATTGGAAATATTTCTTAGAAATAAAAAAAAATATATATGTCTAATTTAAGAAACTCATATTACGAACCAGTCACATGTCAGAATACCAAACTTTGCCCGCTACCGCACTCCACTTCCGACTAATACAGCACGAGGGGGTACGGCGGTACTAATAAAAAACATGATCCAGCATCATGAAGAGCCGGAGACTATAAAGCAAACATTACAACTGACTACTATAAATATTCAAATGACGAACAGAGACTTTAAGGTTGCTGCCATTTATTGCCCACCTTGGTCATCCCTCAAGAGAGATGACTTTTTCAATATCTTTGAGACACTGGGAAACTACTTCATCATTGGAGGGGACTTCAACGCTAAACATACACAATGGGGCTCGAGACTGATCACCTCAAAAGGTAAAGAGCTTTACCAGACGGGGTGTAACTACAATTGCGTATTTATATCTTTATGATCACCAACCTACTGGCCAACAGATCCAATGAAAATACCAGACTTAATTGACTTTTTTGTCACCAAGAGGTTATCAAGAAATCATATGTATGCTGAAGGCAATGATGATCTCTCGTCAGATCATACTCCTGTGATTCTGTCAGTCAGTGAGTCTATTCTTCAAAAACAACAACATCCCAGACTCACAAATAATAAAACTAACTGTAACAAATTCAGAACTGAGCTTGAGAACTTTATTGACATTGAGCTAGTGCGAGTCAAATAGATCAAGAAATTGAACAATTGGTTGCCGGCGTAAGGAAGCAGCGGAAAATAGTGCACCAACTGTAAATAAAATCCATCAAGTTGCAACAACCTACAAGGCCGATAACATAGAACTAATCATGGAGGAAAGGAATGCTCGTAGAAAGTGGCAACGATCAAGATCCTGGTGATAAAATCAATGAAAACCGTCTTAGTAATCAACTAAAAACATCAATACAAAATTTTAAAAATGAGTCTTTTGGAAAATTCCTAAGTAACCTGACTGCTGATAATAAAACAAACTACTCGTTCTGTAAAACAGCGAGGCGATTTAAAAGTCCCCTATTTCAGGATCCACCCTTAAAAATGCAAGATGGTTTATCGGTTGGTAACTCAAAGAAAAAATCTGATATTTTCGCAGACCACCTATCAAATGTTTTTAAACCTTTCGAACAACTCACAGATAAAGAAAACACAGTGCTTTTAGATAGGGTAGACGAAGCTGTATTACCCCTCGCCCCTCTTAAAGAACTCAAACACACATGTAGACACCCCAACAACAAGAAAGCACCTGGTTTCGACCTTATTACAGGACGGATTATCAAGGAGCTACCAAAGATAAGACTCATTAAATTACAATACCTAATTAACTCCTGCTTAAATTTCAAGCACGTTCCTCGACTATGGAAAGTTGCCGAGGCTAATGTCATACCAAAGCAAGGAATACCACACTCAGAGTCACATCCTATAGACCAATTTCTCTATTACCTGTAATGTCAAAGCTATTTGAAAAACTACTTATGAAAAGACTTGAGCCTATCATAATGAAAAGAAAGCTGATACCGAACCATCAGTTTAACTTCAGAAGCAAGCATTCGACAATAGACCAGGTACATCGCATAACCAATATTGTAGAAAACGCACTCGAAAAAATCTAATTTGTTCTGCAGTGTCCCTTGCCGTTGCAATAGCCTTTGATAAGGTTTGGAATGAAGGCCTCATTTATTGCATAGAGATCTACCTAAACAATAATTTGAGATTCTAAGATCATACCTAGAAGACAAATGCTTCAGAGTTCGATACGGCTCTGGATATAGCAGCAGGCGTTCCCCAGGGAAGTGTCCTTGGCCCTGTACTCTATCTATTGTACACCAGATGACTATGCTGGCAACATTTGCGGATGACACAGCAATCTTGGCGGTCGACGAAAACCTTGATTGTGCCAGGAATAAGCTGCAAAAAAGCTGTAAACAAAGTAGTAAACTGGACAGAATTTTACGCATAAAGCTCAATGAAGACAAATCTACACATATAAATTTCACATATAAGAAGATAGTAAACGCCCCCATTACTATTAACAATAAAATCATACCCTGCGCTAACATTGTTAAATATTTTGGTATGACCCTGGATGTAAAGCTTAAGTGGAAGGAGCACGTGAAAAAGAAAAAAAGAGGAGTTGGACATCAAGTATCGAAACCTTTACTGGCTGCTCGGACGTAACTCCGGACTGTCGATTGAAAACAAAATCTTGCTTTATAAGCAAATATTGAAACCAGTGTGGACGTATGACATACAATTATGGGGCTGTACAAAGAACACAAATGCTCAGATGATCCAACAATTAATTCTAGAACAAAGTACAGCGAGGAGTAGTCGATGCTCCATGGTACGTACGAAATAAAGATCGCAGGTGGTTGTCGCAGGTCCATCATGACCTGCGAATTGGCCTGGTAACGGAGGAGATGAAGAGGTATGCATCTGGATACATGCGATCGCGGAAGCATGTAAATCCTGAAATGCTGTAGGCGGTGACATCCGTCGCCTTAGCAGAAAGAAGCCTCATGATCTGATGGCGTAAAGAAGCGGAGAGTTTTTAGTTTTTTAATTCTCTCATACTCAGCAAACTATTAGTAAGAAAAGAAAATCGTTTGTCGGGCTGTTGGACTGGTTATGATAACCGGAGGTGTTTTTTAGTGGTAAAAATCCCACACTACCATTGCGTGCAATGGTGTCTTTTCGAAGATTTTCACCTCCGGGGAGGAAAAAATTTACTAAAGAAGTTATGAAATGCATTCCTAATTATTATTTCATGGTTATTTTTACAAGGGCACCTAATGGATTTTTGGTTTTAGGCTACAACCCTATTGATAGCTATTTCTTGAGATCTACCAGGCCGATATCCGTTCGATTTGTTTTAAATAAAAGACAGTTTTGTCATTTTATTAAAGAAGTTATGAAATGTTTTCCTAATTTTTAATTCATTGTTATATTTTACAAGAGCCTTTATTGTCTTTTTTGTAGACTACAAACCTATTGATACCTATTTCTGGAGATCTACCAGGCCGGTTTTCATTCAGTTTGTTTTAAATGAATGACAATTTTTATATTTTTTTAAAGAAGTTATGAAAGTATTCCCAATTTTTAATTCATGGTTATATCTATAAGATATATTATTGGGTTTTTTTGGTTTCAGACAACAACCTTATTGATACCTATTCTGCAGATTCATTTTGCCTTAAGACTTTTTTTACTAACTCACCTGAAACAGCCTACCTTGGCTTTTTATCTAGTTTAAAATTTAAATGATTATTTGTTCAGATATATACGACCGTTATTTACATCACATTGTTTGTAGGCTTAGCGCTACTTAAGTTTGCAGTTCATTAGTTAGAGGCCATTTCAAAGGCACTTAAAAGTACGTGTGAAATAGTCATAAATAACACCGTAATAATTTTTGCCGGCCTACCATTTTCAGATAGCAACGAGACATGCGAGGTTTACATCAAAATTCGATTAATTTGTTGCTTATAGTTAAAAAGCAACGTACCATAAATTAATATGTTAAATATATCTTTTGCCACGCATAAATTAACTCTGTATTGGACGTGGAACGTGACACAACACAGGCCAACACTTGAATTTGAGACTAGGAGATTTATAAAACAAAAAATATGAGAGCTGAAAGTTAATTGTAGCAAGTTAAATGAATTAAAACTAAATATTGACAGCTCCAGCTTGACGTGTGTTTTTACTTGTTTGTGGTTCTCAGTCACTGTTTATTTGGCTATGAAAACATGTGCAAAGTAGTTATTTAAAACTACGACCTGTTTGGCACACATATTAGCTGCATTACATATTGCCACGCACAACTACCACCCTTTTTTATTTAATTTACTTACACTTCATTCGTGCACAGCTTTCACGCACAAACCCCATCTATACCTTTTATTACCTTTTTTCTTTAATTTGATCGATGGTTCTTCATCAAATAACACCAAACTATGTTTTAGGTCTTATTTGATGATTTGTTATTTGTACTAGCCCGTTTTAACATATTTGAGAGGTTTTGCGATGACAAGAAATTTTTTTTATTTTTCAATTCTTATGAATTTAATTTAACTTCTACTTGGACCTTTTCGTCCTCTTTTGCAACTCTTTAGTTAGCTCAAATTAGACTCTACTCCGGGGTCTTTCCCTTTGGATTTAAAGTTTGTGTGATCGGTGGCTGGCTTACCTGTTAACCTTCTTATTGCTAGAGCACTTTATTTAATAGAACATGAATTTAGGATATTAAATTTTACTTGTAAATAATGTAGTCTAGATAAGAAAAAACTAAAATTATTTATTAATTCAAAAAACACAAATTAAATTTGAACACAACGGCGTTTTTAAACAAAATACAATTTAAATCATAAATTAGGATAATATTGCAAATATTTTACATTCGTCGATTAGCCATTGTGAGTAATGAAATTTAAATGATTTTTAATTTATTTTAAAATCCCCTGAATTTAATTTATTTTAAAATATTTAAGTTTGAATTTGCAAATGGAAATTATTTTATTTATTTATGAAAAACTTGACACAAGATGTTCGCTGTTGATTGTCAATTCCTCCTTTGGCGTGACTTCGTCTTACGGATTGGTGTTGGTTTCCTCTTCTTTAAGCGGTCTGCTCCTTGACTGCTCCAACGTTGATATCTCCTTTTCCTTAAAGATGTTTTCTCCTTAAAGCCTTTGTCTTTTGGCAAGATCAGCCTTCTTCTTATTGTTTCTTCTCCCGATTAATTTACGGCCCGCTAACTACCGATCGGAGTTAGAAATAACGA
>JAGFPH010000007.1:1639817-1687215 GCA_018207615.1 Philaenus spumarius
TTATAAAGATATTTCTTAGTTCTAATATATTAGTTAGTTTTATATTCTCTTAATTAGGCCTTGTTTAATTGATTTCGGCTTATTTCTGTTTCTTCATTGGGTGTGGTCAGACTCGAGTAGTCAATCCTATGACGTCATTACCTCTCTCTACCCTCGGCTGTGACACTCCTGTTTAGACTAGTCCGTTGGTAAATTCTGCATTGTTTTTAACCAAACCTGTATAACTCTTTCGTCTGTGGCTTGATTTTGAATTTGAAAGTTTTATATGACTCGTGATCGCTTTCTGACTCTTACTTCGTTCAAATAGTGTTTCTACTCCTAATATTTCTCTACTAATTCGCTTCGAAAGTTATTGCTTTAAATTCCATTTTGAAATTTTCTTGTTTTTATCTTCTTTGCCTTGTCTTGAAACGCAATAAACTGGTTTTGGATGTTTCGTGACTTGATTAGTTCCTAAGATATGCTCCCTTTTGTTTTTCCTAATTACTCGCTTTTGTTTACATTTTTTAATTTCCCCCTTTATAAGTTATTTTCATTTCTCACGTGGCTTTACAATACAATAATCTATCGATTTTCTCCCCTTTTATACTTTACTTTACCTATATTTTAATTAATAAATTTTTTAATTAATTTATTTTATTTCACAAAAACTATTTATTATTTTTAATGAATTTGGCTTAATTTTGCATCATTACTTGTTATATCAATTTCTAATTTTCATTGTTTAATTATCTTTTAAGTTTTTACGTTATTTTCTTTTTTAGACCCAAGAATAAGTTTAAAATCTAATTTTGGTAATACATTTTTATAAATTTGAAATAATTTTTATTCCATCTTTATTATCCCTTCTTGCTTTACAAATGACTCTACTTAAAATTTTTTGTTTCAATTGAAATCTTAAAAGTTTGTCTTTTCTTTTGTTACATTTATGCTTATAACTTCTAAACAAATTATCTGATTAAAATTCTTTTGATGGCGTTATATATATCTCATTTTACTATTTACACATAACTAAAATCAACAACTAATTTTACAATTTTATATTTTAACATGTAAGCAATGATAAAAGAAACAGACTACTTTGTGCCAGTCAGAACAGGATAGATCTTGTTGGATCCTGTAGCTTTTTGTTCTATTCCTGTCTCCAATACCTACGTCACACCCCGAAATGATTTCAGCTAAGTTCATTTGGTTACTTTTCAAAATAAACTCTTGAAAACTTTTTTTAACTTTAAAATGCTTTTTTAATTTTATTATCCTTAATTTTGATTCATTTTAACGTCCTTTTTACTCTAATTAATTTATTAATTTTCTGTAATTACTTTTAAGTAATTCCACTAATTGGTGCCATTGCAATAGTCCAATTAGCCGTTGCAACATGTTACATGTCAGTTTATAAACACTACTTCCTTGCATGTTTTCCTTTCATTTTAACTAAATGCCTTGACAATGCGAAACCATAGTCGGCAAGATTCAATCAAATTTTGTAAAAGTTACTAAATATTGTGTTTGTTTGTTTCATTTAAATGGAATCCTACTAAGTACCTTTGGTCAATAGTGAAACTCGTATATAATTTCTTCTTTAAAAATATAGATAAACTAGTAAGCCCTCTTGAAAAATCACAGACAGATTAATTATATAGGACATATCGGGAATACATTATTTAAACAAAATACCATATAAAAACAACAACTACCTATATATGCTGATGGGGGGCTTTTAACCAGGTAAATGTGTACAATTAAAAGGAATAAAAAGCTGTAGGTCTATTTGTTAAAATTTTGTAATTACAGTATATACATTATTATATCTAAAGAAAGATAAAAGTATTATCTATTAATGGATTTTTATTTAATATTGATGGATCAAATGATTTAGAAGTTATCTATACTAATCTATTACAATATTATAAAGAGGTAATATTTGTTTGTTTGTTTGTATGTAGGGGGTAATCCCTGGAACTACTGAACCGATTAAAAAATAGTTTTACTAAGAAAAAGCAACGCTATCCCTGAGTAATAAGGCTATAATTCATTTTGTAAAAAACATTTTTATTTCAATATTTGTAAATTTAGTCGAAACAAATCTTATGTTAGGCATATCCTGATGATCACACACATGTATTTTTATTACCATAGAAATCATTGAATAAAATAACAGGTAAAGCAGCTGTTTGCTCCAATATTTTCATTAACTTCTGATTTCAAAATTTGAAGCAATTATTTGTATTTCTAACTTTTAGGTTAAGTTTGTATTAAAGTGTAGACCTGAGCCATGCTGGTTCTTTTAAACTTTATTATAATTGCTGTTATAAAGTATACAAATTAGTTTGATTTGAACATTAACATTATTTACCATCTTAGCTTTGGGATTATTATTATTAATCCTACACCTTTATTATAAAGAAAAGATAACATGATTATATATATAGAAGTGCGGGCTCGGAGTGTGGAGCAAGCAGGGGTTTCCCCTAGTAGTGAATAAATTAATAATCGAATATCTTTATATGTTATACGAAGATGTACGAATGTTTCCGAAGCTAAACGAATAAGTATCTATTCTTTAAATTTGTATAAACGAATATATTGATGATAAAAGGTTGTATTTATATGTAGTTTATAACCTCAAAGCAAATCTTATTAAGTGTATAGCATAGTTCTTTAACTCATATTTAAAATATTTAATTCACAAAAATTTATAATGATTGAAGTTGTAAAAGTAAACATAACCCCAAAGTCTACGCTGGGTTTTGTTTAAGTATTACCGATGTTTGGTGAAATTAGCCGTTATATTATATATCACTCACACGCGTATGTTTGTACGTACGGACGTACACTCGCTTTTATAGGAAATGGTAACTCGACCTCACAGCGGAACCGCTGACGTGAGTTGAGCGAATTTTAAAAATTAAAGTTTATGTAAGGTTTTAAGCAACTTGTTAGGTACTCTTGAAGGCGCTAAATATCTGCGTGCGAGTACGAAATTGTATTACAATTTGATTGCACCTCAGCCTCCAGCCCCGCCACATGCGCTGCTTCGTTCTGCTCGCAGCGGACAAATTCCCTATGATCATAGTTCACCTTGACCTTGCATCCCTGGATTATGAACTGCTCCGCTTAGACGCAGAGTACAAACGCGAAAGTGTAATAAACACTACAAACCATTAAAACCCCGATATTCATTTTGAAACAACCGGTATTATATTGAGATAAAATGCTTGAAAATAACAACGTATTAAATGTATTCATGTATTTGGAAGTGATTTTAGATGACAGTATTACGTGGCAAATCCACATAGCGAATTTAAATTCCAGGTTAAACAATATCTGACGTTTGTTTTTCACTTTAAAAATATGTCCCGGGAAACGTTATGTGAAAATTTTATTTGGAATATGGGATCTGTTATTGAGGTGGTACATATACACTCATATGGTGTATTCAGGGATTTGATGGTAATACATATATGGTCCATACGACTTATACTAACTATAACGAGACCGGTTCCATCTTTACCATTATTCCGATGCCTCTCTATACTGCCCCTTCGTTATTCTAGAAAGTATTGAAAATATTTCACTCTTCCCTTCACAAAGACAGCCGGTATCTTCAAACTGATGATAGATGCACTGCGGATGTTGTCATCACTTGGAGGATTACATTTGAACTTAATGCGTAACTCAAGATGCACTGTAACTACAGATTCAGTCTTTGCAAACTGAAAACACAAAAAGCTTTCTGTTCACTACTCGCCATATTTTCTACTAGCGCTTTCTAACGGAAGACAGAGGGAAAAAAACTACATGCGCATGCGCACAGGAGCAGCAACTAAACTGATTGGGTTGCTCTTTCATTTGATGTATTATTTATTATTATTGTAATAAATACTAAAAAGCTTTAAAACGCCGATATTCATTTTGAAACATATATATATTATATCTTCGTAAATCTCTGTAGGTTCCTTGAAAGGTACTTTCGAATCAAAACAATACTTTTGTTACTGCTTTCATAACCGACATATTACTCCTAACACAAACAACAATAGAGAGTAGAAATAATAATACATCGTTAGTTCATAGATTAGATTCAGTTTATAAAAGAAAAAAAATCAATATCAACTCTCCTGGCTGAATTAACCTTAGAATGAAAACTTAATGGACTTCAGATTTAGACGGAAGAAGAAAAGAAGGATCACCGTCCTGTAATCCTAATTGCACTCGACTTGCACATTGGTGTATTCATCTTATATATTGGAAGAGAGAAAGAACTTATAAAGCATAATATATTTTGGTCGTACATTAATTATTTCATCCTTTAATTCAGAATGACGTTAGAAAATTGTTTCTTCTATATTCTATACAATTATAAGTTTTGCCGAGTTAACGTATTTGTCATTCTATAATTAACGAATTTCCATAGAGCTATTGCAGTGATTTTTGTGGTGAGACCTAAGGTCGGAAGAAGTCAGTGAGTATTAGGTCCCCATAATACGTTTTCTAGTGTCATTAAAAATTGTATAAATATATAATATAGAAATATATGTGTGAATACGCTTCGCATTCTAACGGCCACATTTACTTCCGATTTGGTCCAAATTTGGTACACTCGTTGGTTTTCTCATAATTCGGACAAGTTCGGTAGCCAAAAATCGAACAACCAGTAGCACGTTTTTGAAAGAAGTAACAATGTTTAGAGAGTTTGTGAGTTTTCGTGCTATAAAAAAACTTGTTTGGAGTTTTATTTACAAACATAAATACAGGAGATTATTCTGCACATTTGGTTTTTTAAACGGCCTTATAGCCCGCCTAGTTCCCCAAAACCGATCAAAACGTAAAATCCGTAAAAGTACCGTGTTCAAATCCATGTGGAGATTTTACAGCGGGGGCAGCTTCTGATACGAGGCCGACGGCTGGGATGCAAACGGCGAACGAAACGAAGCAGTCCATAATCTAAGATCGAGGTGCAAACGAATTCTATTAATATATTTAGTACACGCAGGCAGCTATTTATCGTCTTCGTGAATACACCAATTTCCCAAACAGTTGGTAAAAATGTTAAAACACATAAACTTCATTTTGGATACTCGCTCAATTCACGTCAGCGTTTCAGTTGTGTGATCGAACTATTTGTCTATGGTTTCGGTCGTATAACTATTATTTTCCAATTGTCTTAGAGATATTTTGAGTATTACATTTAATCCAAAGGTAGAGTGGAGTTATGTTGACTTTAATTTGCCTGTAACTTTACTCCAAGTTGTCGGCCGTGAAGTAAACCACGTGATACAAAACGGTTGACTTTAACTTGTAATGAAATGATAATGTTTGTGCTGCAGCCAGTTATACCAACTTGCCAAACTTAAATTTACCCATTGTTGTGTAGAAACAATGATTTCGTCATTCCATAAACGACCTGGATTCAATTCTTCCTATTGTTAAAAGAAGACAGGTGCTTTACGAGAGAGATTCACGCGTTTTTCTTTTATGAATGTTTTCAGTTCAATGTCAAAGTTGACAAACACAAAATACACTCTTAAGAAAGGTTTTAAGTGTAATGACAGAAAGTAATTTTTAAAATTAGGTGAACAACTGTAAGTAACCTGTGTGTTAAATCTTTTAAAAAAATGTTTAATTTTACGTTATCCACTTTATAAACCGTTGGTTTAACTCTATTTAGTTGACTTTGGGTTTCTAGAATAACTCTTGCGTCAAATACAATTTAGTGAAAATGTTAGAAAATTGTTAGGATAAAATAGATAACATGCAACAAGTAGTGTTTATAAACTGACATGTAACATTTGTAATGGCAGCTTATGTATGCCAAACAGTCCGTAGTTTAAAATTTAGGTTAAGTGAACAAGAAATAAGTTGGCGTTTGGGTAACAATTACTCTAGTTTTTCCAATCATTTACATACTCTTTTAGTGTCAGATTGTTTCTATATTGTTAATTTTAATGTCAATGAAAAAAGGTAGGAAATTCAATTTATTAGACATTTTAGAGATTAAGAGATTATTTTGTAAAATCTTTGTACTAAATGATCGGGTAGAATTCATTTACATGCCAGTTTTCTGTATTTTCCTTAGTCTGTGTTAAGCTGCCTTGTAAATGCTGTCGCTGGAAAAACCATGGTTGGCAAAACTTAATACATTTTGTAGGGTTTACTAAAAATTGTGTTTGCTTTTTAATTACAATACAATCTTGTTATTTTACCCTCGGTCTAAAGACTATCTTCCTTATTTGATATGACATTCACTGAGTGCAACATAAGCTAACTGTAAACGTTTTTTAGGAACGTGATGCCGAGACGAAATCACTCGTCAAAACATGATTTATAATAGAAACGTCATCAAGTCCTCTGTTAATAACACGACACGTACTTATAACAGGAGGAGAAAAATCAATTACTTTAATAAAAACATGGATCATTATTTCTGTACCAATAAAAGTTATGTTGTTTTCAAGTTGGTATAACGGACTATAAAACAAACATTATGATTGAATTACAAGTTAAAGACAATGTTCTGCATTTACCGTCTGAATTTACGGACCGATAACTCAGCACAAAGTTACACGGAAACTAAAATCAACACAAACTCGCTGTACCTTAGCATTTCGCGTATCGAATTCTGTTTCGCACATCACACTTAGAACACCTGGAACACAATTATTTATAGATTACAAGAATAATAATTAAGTTAAATACTAGAAAAGTTATATCCTTCAAACTAGCTACAACTATTAAGAGGGCCTTGCAGTCGCGAATCAAATGTATCACAACGTTTACAGTCTGAAATAAAAATATTCTGTTCAAAACGATATATTATAACACATCGCAACATTAAAAGCTTAAACAAATATTAACAACCTACAATATTGTAACAGTAAAAGTTGACCTTTGCAGTGTTTTAAAACATATATATTTATATACTGTATATAAACAATATATGGGTTGTTAGCGAGTAAGCGATCCTAAAAGAACGTATCGATTCAGATAAAAGGGACGGTTGTTCTAACCTAACAG
Organism: Philaenus spumarius; assembly: GCA_018207615.1. Lineage (NCBI taxonomy): Eukaryota > Metazoa > Arthropoda > Insecta > Hemiptera > Aphrophoridae > Philaenus > Philaenus spumarius. Next base: position 1,646,835 of record JAGFPH010000007.1, read on the forward strand.
TTCTAAAAAAGTTCAATGTTAGGACCGAGCTAAAACTCCTGTGTTAGGAACTAGAAAAAGATATAATCTACAAAATATTAAAAAAAAAATCATTGGTCTACTTAAATTAGAATGGTTATACAGTTAACAGTGAGTTTAAATGGCAATCCGATGCCTTTAAACGAAACGTTTACATATATAATATATTACAGTAGACTCCAGACTAAAGGAGCGGACTAAAAACAACACTACAAGTTGGAAATTTGTTTATAAAACATAAAGAATGAACATTTAATCCTAGAGATCTATTGCAGCAAACTAAAAACTGAATGTACAACTAACGTAACTAACACATCTACGCGTAAACTTCCACTGCCTTGGAAATCACAAACGACGTCAATTTCGTTGAAACATGGAGCGCCCGAAATTACAAAATACATGTACATCTCATTTATGCTATGCGGAGTAATCGCGTGGATTTACCTATTTTTTTATTAAAATAAAAAATGATTCCCGATTAGCGTTTCGGATTTTCGTGATCCGGATTTATGAGAGTCTGCTGTACCTACACTAAAACATTTCTTACTTAAGATCAGTAGCAGGAACAGTGCAATAAAAATTTAAAACTTCATTACAACTACTTAACAAAAGTGACTTTATTTTGTGCTGTATTAGGCACATGATGTTTTCATCTTGTTGACTTCTTTGCTGATGAACTTTTATTTACTGGTGTTTTATTTTGTCTCCAAAGTTCTCAGTTAATCATTCGCTGTAAGTTTATTTTGCTTACATTTTTTAACTAAGTTTCAAATTTGAATTTATTTTAACAATTGAAATAGTTTTATTTCTAGCGTTATTTACTATGGCATTTATATAGGAAAGATGAGCTATTGAAGTTACTTTCTTTACATATTTCTGTGTTTAGTGTTCGCACTCAAGGGCCGTATTTTACGTTCGATTTGGTCCAAATTGGATACACATTTCACACATTTGGTTTTCTAAGTCGCTCGGACGAGTGCTTTAGTAAAAATCCTTAGAGCAAAAAAAATTATAGTTTTATCTAAAGAAATCAATAAAGGGGATTATTCTGCACATTTTGTTTTTTTACCCGAACTTTTAGCCAGTCTGGTGCCTTTAAAAAGTAAAATACCACAAAAGTATCCGGTTCAAATCCACCGCTTCTGATCCGAAGCTGCGAGGTTGAGGTGTAAACTTTCAAAGCCCAGTCTATGATCCAAGATTACCACCCGAGGCACTCTTATTATCACCCCATCTCAAAAATACGTAATGAACACATACGTTTTCCGATAGATCAAATTGATTTTGTCTATCTCTTTGCAATTTTGTAAATAATAGAGGATGTAAGTTTTCAAAAAATCACCATGTAGTATATATATATATGTTTTTAGATCATTTTGGGTTGAAGAATAGTTAATGTTTGACCAAAATAGAAAAGACTTTATAAGACTGTTTTTTCCAATAATACACACATTGATCAAAAGGTTATTAAAATTTACAGAAGAGGGTATCAATTCCTGGGAGAACTCGAACCCAATTTGTTCAAACCGGTTTAACCTACTTTAGCACACGTTTGTAAACGCCAGCGAATCTGCGCAATTAAATAATGTCATTACACCTGAATAACACGTGCTCATGTTTTCCTTACTCTCAAAAAAAAAAAAAAAATTACCCGACAATAAAGTGAACCAAACTTTACTTTTACAAATTTAATTTGCTTTCGCTCTTGCTAATCCAGCCTGATTTTATTCCTGTCAAAACAATTGATCGTTTGCCAAACATTGATTAACTGAGACAAAGAATAAGATTATTTGTTTAAAAAATATGCGCACATTTTTTAGTTGTTTGTTTTCATTCAGAGATTCTGTTGTATGGAAATTAATCACAAGTAAAAAATTGATTTTTTGCTTTGTACACCAACAATAAAACTTTCCCTCGTGTACCTTTACACATGTTCTAACACACTGTTTGTAAAATAACCACCTAACCCAACTTTCTGCAAACAGGTTTCCCCGCCATTGTACTCGAAATTAATTATGGCTTACAAACTTAAAACACACAACAATGCGAAGTCGTGTACTTAAATATGAATGAATCAAGACAAATACAAAAACGTAGCGATGTGGACTTAGCAGTTGGGGTGTGTTTGTTCTACGTATAATCCTGGAACTCTGCATGTACATATTTACCCAGGAGTCCGCTTCTACTGCTTGAATTTATTTATTAATGAAACCAACATTCATGTTGGTACACTAATGAATATTAAGTACAAGGGGTAGAGTATTTTAAAAACAATTATTTTTGTTGAGATACACACATTCACTTTATTTATTTTTCAATTTTTCTGACTTTTCTCACACCAGATTTATGTTATTCTTGTAAGTATAGAAATTTCATCGAATATTCATAGCAAAGAAATTTTATGCCGGTACACCCCCTGGTTCACTTTACTTATTTATTAAGTATTCTCCCAAATACTTCGAAGAACATTTTTTTCTAGAAAACAACGTCGTAATTATCTTGTTGACAATAATTTGTATACACAATAAGAAAAAGAAAGAAGTTTATAAGAAAATACTGATATCCATCCAGCGCCACTTAGCTCTGGGGGGCGTAACATACAGTCTTGAAGAGTACTGCTCTGATTTTGACTGGTATCGATCATCTTGTGGAAGAAAGGAGATATCCGTATTTCAAACTGAAAATAGATAGATTCAGCCGAAAAAAAGCAGAAGATCACAGAGAAAACAGGAGGCCAGGAAAACAGAGGTTGCTAGACCGCTGGGAAAACGAGGATTCCGGAAGAAGGACATTTACCGCTATCCAGGATCTAAAGATGAGGGCATGGAGTAGAAGTAGGTTTTAATCTTATCCAGGCTGTAACTGGACACGGGTGCTTGCTTTGTGCATTACCTCTACAGGTGTAAGAGAACTGACACTGTAACAACTGTGATTAGGAGAGGAACGACGTATGGCATAGCTGTTTCAACGTAAAATGTGGAGGAAGCAAAGAACTTAGATTCAATCCTAGGAAAATATATCACGACGGATGATATTGTTAGGAAGAGTTAGAAAATGGTTAGTTTAACTGTAGGTCAAGTATGAATTAATAGTTAATTAAGCAATGTTTTATGCAAGATTGTTTGGACAAAAGACAGAACATGGAAATAGGAAGTAGGAAGTTGTAGAAATGCCTGACATTGGCATAACACCCAAGATTTAGGTCAGTTTAAGCAGGCGGAAGTCTACTATATAAACTTGATCATGTCCTAGAATTGGAGCCAGTCTGGGGTGGTCGACTTGCCAGAGTGTGAGGTGGTCGAGCGGTTAATGCCGAGATAGAGACCGAGGGTCTCGAACAGATCGCTGCTTATCGACGAGGGTCGGACATTGGACAACGGGACATTCTTCGGGACACGAAGATATTCGGGGACTCTGATCAAGGCTCTACCAGTGTATAAATAAGGTGTATCATAGTAATATTCCATACAACCACATTTGGGTCTTTTAACAAGGGTTACAGGCCAGAGTTTATGCGTTATAACAATGAGCTGATATCCAGAGTGGTCAGCCTTTTGAGCCAACAATTAGTAACAGCGTGTCATGTCAATAGCGATAAGATAGTTCATATAGTAGATTGTAAATGACTGAGTGAGTAAAGTTTGGTTACCAATGAACCACCGAGTGCATTAATCACTATTGAGTTCAACTCAACCAACCTTAACAAGTAGTGATATTCATGTTTTGACAGAACCTGGACAGAAGGGCCTAGTTTCACCCCAAACAATATGATTAATACCCAGTCTAAAATTCAGTTTTAGCCTTTGTTATTCTAGTTACTGATGCACAACTACCAGTTATATGTTTAAATAGGTTGAGCAGTTACTGCATAATAATGATACAGAATTAACACGATCTAAGTTTGGAAAAATTGTAAAACTTACAATTTAAAGCGTGATAGTTAAACCAGGAATTAAAATGTTAACATTTCTAAAGAGATATAAAACTGTTATAATAATATAGCTACTAAAACTATCCTTTAATAGCAGATTCAAACTACGGTAGTAGTATTTTAGGGACAAAAGTATTGAGTACCAAAAGTTGATATACTTGCTTTTCAATTACACAAAATCTCTAAATTATATAAAATTGTTCTGTCATTTACGTACAAACTCTGTACCTACAGCGCATACGTCATACTTCAAGTCAAAGCTACTCCCACCACCCTTCCCAGAACAAAGTGCCTCTATCCTAATCAATCGTGAACATTTTATAATATACAATAATGTGTTTGCATTTGCTTCCCGCGATTGTTGATGGAAAGCGAGTGTTGAAGCCGCGATAAAATAAAAATATCATTCTCCAAAACTTTGATTGTCCATTATTTTGAAACGAAGCAAGATACTAAGCTCTAGTTTGTGTTTACATGACTTACCTTTACATTTAAAATTTTAAAACTATATTCCCCTCCTCCAAGCCCCTCAAAATCATAGAGGGTTATATATGTCAAAAATGTTGACCTGATATGCAACACAAGATATATTATACAAAGTTTAGTTAACTTATTTTCTATAACAAAAATGATAAAGGGGTTAAAAGGAACTTTGTGAACACTCTATATAGGCCTATAAAAGAAGAAAATACACATAGCCTATAAGTTCAGTGTAACAATTGAAAAATCCCACCTCGCTACGACTGTATCTTAACATTAATATGAAAACAGTAGGGTATACGTCCACATAAAGTAGGCATAGGTCAAATATTAACACACATTTCCCATCAATAGCCATGTCTTTAGAATTGTAACTGCAAAAACTAAATATTAAAAAAGAAAGTTAAAGTAATCAAGAGTAACACTTAAACAAATTACATCACTGACATAAATAGCCTACCTTTCAGCTCTTGATATTAAGTGGAAATTGGTTAAAATACTTTGGTGCATTATATTGAAATGCATGTTAAAAAAATGTATTGTCTTTGGATGATCTGAATATTCTTTGAGAGATTTTTTCTAGTGTTACAAAATAAGTTATTTGAACCGGTGTTGCCACTTCTGATATAATACATTTGTTAAACTTCACAAACAAATAAATTGAGCGGTATTTTTAGTGAACAAAATAATGGGTAAGGGCTTTCTGTTAAGTATTAATCTAATGACATGATTTTGCGATATTATCAGTTTTTCAATATAACCTTTAACCCCCCCCCCCCCCACCAGTTAATACTATATTGTAGAATGGAAATACAGTACTCTTAAAAAATTAATTGTTTCAGAGAATAAACCAAGAGAATCGGGTTTATTCATCAAAAAATAAAAACGTTCTAACACTCTCTTGAAACATAACCTACACCTGACAATCTTAATTCTCCCGTAGGAAAGAAAGGTTCCTTTGCTTGGTAGAGAAGGTAGGAAAGATAGAAGGTTGTAATTTATAGAGAAGAGAAGGAAAGATTATTAATAGGTCCAGGAGGTGCTGCTACCTAGTAGCGAATAAAGAAAAGTCGATTGTATATTCTTATGTAGAGTTGAAATCTGATTTTATTAATTTCAATTATTGCCTTTATTAATTTAAATAGATGGGTGTGAGAGAAATACGAACTATTGAAAAAAAGTATCAAATGGTCACACCATACATTCTTTATTGTGATCGGACATCACATTTACAAAATGTAAAATCAACGACAGGAGGTAACAACAATAAAACTATTTTATCTTGAAACTTTATCTTGTGGGTCGTTTGTTTTGCGTTGTGTATGGCGATGCTAGATCTACCTTCTATCCCATGCAGGCTGGAATGCCTCAGGGCAGTGTTCTCAGACCCATCTTGTATTTGTTATACACAGCAGATATTCCTACCACTAATAATGCAACTATTACCACATTTGCGGATGACACAGCAATATTAACCACTGGTGAAACTCAACCTTAGGCAACTGACCATCTTCAAAGATGTCTTGAACGGGTAGCGGAATGGACTGGAAAATCAAACTCAATGAACAAAAAGCAACACATGTTACTTTTGCTTTGCGACAAGTAGATAATAGGCAATGTATTTATATAAATAGCAAGCTAATACCGCAACATGATTCGGTTAAATATTTAAAAATGCATCTTGATAAACGCCTTACATGGAAACTCCACGTGAATAAAAAAGTAGAAAGGATTCGCCTTAAAATACGTCAAATGTACTGGCTAATTGGCAGGAAGTCACAATTGGACCTTTATAATAAGCGACTACTTTATTTAACAATAATCAGACAAATTTGGACATACGGAGTAGAACTGTGGGCATGTACAAAAAAATCTAATCGACTGTTGGTACAAAGAAGCCAAAATAGTATAATTCGTGCAATGACCAACGCAGGATGGTATCAGTAATGGAGACCTACATTCGGACTTAAATCTGAAATCAGTAGAAGACGTTATAACGGATTATGGAAATAGACATGAGAAGAGACTCCTTAATCATGTTAACGTGGAAGCATTACAGCTAGCTACTGGACACGGAACTGTGTATAAGAAGACTTTGTCGGCTGAAGCCACAGGATCTACCTCTTATTGCATTTTTAGATACCTAGCAAGGTTTACGTAGCTAGAACCTAGATTGTGATTTAGGCTTCAATACATGTGTCTCGCTTTCCTGTATATGTATTACTTATTTAAGCAGTAGCTTAAGATTGTAATATTATAGTATGTCAAAATAAAAATAAAATTTAAAAAAACAATCTTGAAACTTATCAAACAGGAAGTCATAATGTTACAGTTCAATTGGTATTTTATCAGAATTGTGCTACTGTAATTCACGCGTGGTTATTTATGTGCTGTTTTGTTTGCTAGCTATTGGTTGGAGGCCATTTCACGGTCACTTAAAAGTACGTGTGAAATAGTAATAAATAGCATCGTAATACTTTTGGTGGTGAGACACTTTTTAGATAGCTATGAGACATGCGAGGCTTACATCAAAATTAGATTAATTTTGTTTCCTATATGAGATTAAATAACAACAACAACCTTCATTAATACAATGTGCTAAATCTATTTTGTTGTTGTTGTGTGAATACATTATAACTGTATTTGACATGTCACGAGACGCAAAATTGTAATAATAATTAATATGGTATTTATAATTCACTTACTAAAGGAGGGATGAAACGAAAAATAAGGCAGCTGTCAGTTAATGTTTTATCCAGTTGCAGACAAAATGAATGAAAACCAGGTATTGACTACAACAGTTTAAAATTGGGTTTTTGATTGTCAGTAATTAGATCACGCAGCTGAACCGCTGACACGCGTTGAGCGAATTCCCAAAATTAAGTTTATATGTTTTATTGTTCCAAACAATTGGGAAATTGGTCTACTCACGAAGGCGCTGAATAGCTGCTTACTTCTACGAAATATATTAGTAGAATACGTTTGCACCTCGACCTTGCGGCCTCGGATTATGGACTGGTTTGCTTCGCTTGCAGCTGTTTCCACGGCAGAATCCCCCACGTGGATTTGAACCGGGTACTATTATGGAGTTTTAATATTTAATAGATTTCGGGGGAACCAGACGGGCTACACATAGTCGTGTAAGAAAACAAAATGTCCAAAATACAGGGTGACCCATAAATAAAGTGCCAAACTTCAAGGAATTGTTCTATAGATCAAAATAAGAAAAAAGTTCATATAAACACAGACCCGAAAAAGCTTCGTTTTCTAGATATCCGCCATTTTGTTTTTTGCACAAAATAATTCTTATCTAGGGAACGGTTGATTGATTGAGTTCAAACTTGGCATGAAGTTTAACCTAACAATGATATATCTCAAGAAAAATAAGCGATTAAATCCAATCATGAATTTCAAAATGTCTGCTGTTAAAAAATTTCAAACCTAAAATACTCAAAAAACCGTACATTTTAACAAAAAATGTCAAGACACATTTTTAACTGTAAAAAAAAAAACTGTGGATGGTGTAACTGTCAAAACAATCGGATGCAGAATAGCTAAGTTAAAGATAATAAAAGCAAATGTACATACAATATTGCTGTGTTTACTGTGTTGGTATAGGATGCCGAGTAGAATAAACCACTTATTACACATAATTTAACTATTATCCTAGGGTCTGTGTTTATATGACATTTTTTTCTTATTTGACCCACAGAACCACTCCCAGAAGTTTTACTATGGGACACCCTGTATTTATTTTTTTAAATAAATTAATAAAAAAAAATCATTCTAGTACAAATAATCGGACGTAAAATGTGGCCGTTAGATTCCCAACTCATAAATACATACGTAACATTCTTTATGACTCCCCAAAACGTGTTCTGGAGGCCATGATAGGTGCTCATTGACCTCTTCCGTCCTTAGGTCTCACCATAAGAGTCATTGATAATAGTTTATCTTTTCTATGAAAATTCGCTAACAAGGCAAAAATAGTTATTATTTTTGGCACTAGAAGTGTCTGAAAATATTGGCCAATATCCAATTACTGAAAATATGCCTGTTACACCGGGTTTCATTCCCAGTTGAGAGCATTATTGCATTGAAACTAATAAATATGAAATGGCGATGATTAGACATGGCGTTTTAAGTTTACTAGACTGTTTTTGTTGTTCATTTTGTTTTTGTCAATTAGGTGAATTACATTTATTTATTTGCTCCCCTAGTTTTAATGATCTTTAAGTTTGATTTTATCTAACTCTTAATTTCAATTAATTAGTGAATTAACGTTTTGAGTTTCATTTGGGTTTAATTTGTTTACACATAGGTAAATAACAGACATTTTAAAAACAGCTGTCTACTATTTAGTTTTTTCTGTTACCTCACAACGAAAACAGGATATCTGTATGTGTTACATTGTTTGCAGGTATTAGAAAGCATAACTACTGTCGGAGCAAAATTATTTATAAATAACTAGAGGCCACTGACCCAGCTTGCTTCGCTTATCAAACCCCCGTTGTGTTTCTTTTAATAAGCTTTATAATTGTGTATTACACATCGACCACAGAATAAAATAGACTGGGCATTGCCTATACCTGTACAGTATGAAAAGTGTGCCTAAGTCCGCCATCTTGGAAACGTCTAGAAAGCCGAAATGACTCAAAGATGACTCTAAAATTATGATGCGGGTGTTTCAAATACACTGTTGTTTTGAACACTTACAACACACTGATTCCTTTGAATTTGTACACACTGACAGAATATTAGTGTGGGATGATAATGGTATAAAAATTATTAATTATAAAAAATCTTTAAAGGTATAAATAAATAACAAAGCTAGGACTTAATATGGAACTTTAAATTGTGACATGTAAAAGTTGTTCTGTGAGGAACTTTTTAGCTTTTTGGTCAGAGATGTAAGTGTAAAAGTTTGAGTCAGTAAGTTAAATTTTATGAAAATTTTTTTTCAATAAATTAGTTCAAGTATTTTAGTTTTTACAGCAGGTTAAAGGTACGATAGAGCGCGCGCCAGAATCTCGCTCAATTCTCACTGCGTGCGCCGACCGTCCAGTTATAGCCGTACTGGCAGACCATTTATTGTCTCTAAGGTTTTGTTAGTTACTTACATAACTTAAGTAATACATTTTAGCTGCTTTTCCCCGTTAAGAAAAAATATGATTTTCACTAACCACCCAAAGATTAAAAGTAATATGATTTAGAATGTTGTATGATACTAATGATTTATTTTAAATCTAAACATTGTCTACCATATATAATCAACATTGATTAGCAAACTATATAACATGACAATTATTAAGTGCATTAATATTACGTCATTATAATGTATAGATGTGAATAAATAAAGCCTCTTTATTGTAGGAAAAAGTAACGCATAATAACGAATTACAAAGTATATAACAGGAACAAATAAAAACTGTCTGTGTTTCTGTTACTTGGTAAATAAAAGTCTTCAGGCCTAAGAAGTGACTACTTTTGTCAAGTGATTCCTAACAAATAAATAAAGAAGGTAATTTTTTACTTTCTCCCCCTATACCATAGTATATGGAGAAAGTATTGTTTTCGTCAAAATTTTCGAGTTTGAGTTTTTGTTATCAAACCTAGAGCCTAAACCAGTCGTCCGATTTTGATGAAATTTGGTATGGAGGTACTAATCCACGGTATCTCCAGGGGTTTTTTCATTTTAGTGAATTTTTTATTTTTAAGGGTAGTTTTCCCATAAAAACCCTTAAAATAATGGAAAAATCAATTTTTCTCAAAAACGGCTCTAACGATTTTGATTAAAATTTTATAGTTTATTAGGGACCTATAGTAATATAAACTGTAAAATTTTAATCAAAATCGTTCGAGCCGTTTTTGAGAAAAGTTGTTTTTTTCCGTTATTTTATGGATTTTTATGGGAAAACAACTTTAATACAAAATCACCTCTCCTACCCCACCCTACAAGTCACCGTGACGTTTAATAATTTAAATATGTTTGTGAGAAAGTATGTGCCAGTTCCTGGTACCGTTTATTTTAAATAAAGATAAACTTGAAAAAAGAACGCGGGTGGATGATTACTGAACGGCCGCCGACGCTCGGGACTAGGGTGCCTCACCGACGGCAGCCATTTTGCCCCCTATTACACTAGGACGCCAGGTGGCGCCACCAGCCAAGACACCGGTGTCGCTGCATTGATTCTTATGGAGCTTATTACATTAGGGCAGCCGGTGGCGTTAACAGATTTTGGCTGCTGACTGGTTGCCGTGCCCCGCGACCAAGCCGGCAACCACTGGTGGCCGAGAGTCGTAGCGGGGCATTCTTAGCGAGCTTATTACACTAGGCCGCCTGGCGACGCAACCAGTCCTGCCACCACTAATAATATTGTATGTACGTCTTCTGTTATTATCTTTAACTTAACTACTATCCTTTGTTTTGATAGTTATACCATCCGATAGGGAATTAAAAGAGCTACAAAAAATGTGCCTTGACAATTTTTGTTAAAATGTACAGTTTTGGTGTAATTATGGTTTGAAATTTTCAAATAGTCGCCTTTTATAAAAGCATAATTGGTAATAATATCTCATTTTTAATTAAAATAGATCTTTGTTAGGTAAAACTTCATGTCAAGTTTGAAATCAATCGGTCAAACCATTCTCTAGATATCAATTATTTTGTAAGTATGTTTATATTGTGAAATATGTTTGTCTCGATCCCAGGAAGAAATCCACAAAAGGGAACCAAAGAGTTCGGGGACACTCTGTATAACATATTTTATTTCTGTAGTTGACATAGTTATTAAGCTACAGTTGTTTTATTTGATCGCCACAAACATACAGTCAGATGGAGCAAAGCGTTCACAAAAAGTGACACAGTTTTACTTAGAACTTGATGTAATTTAAACTTTCTTAAAATACTAATAATGAGCTTTCTTTCTATTTAATAATAATATAAATTTAATTACTTACTGAGTAATGTAATTGATGTGTATAAATAAAGAATGCTGGAGAGATAATTCATTTCTCGACAGAAATTTATTGATGAAAATAAAAATAAATTTGCATTTATTCTAAAATTTTTTAATTATTATTTTTAATTCCTACAGCTATTTTTATAAATAAATTAATTGAATATATTTTTAAAAACTAAAGTTATTGAATTTTTTTATAGATAAAAGTAGGTTACAGATTCTATCAAGTAACACGAAAGTTATTTATTTCCACTGGCTGCGCTGCCTGGTGGCCCAGTGTAATAAGAACGCGTTGCCAACAGAGTCACCGGTGTCTTGGCTGGTGGCGCCACCTGGTTGCCTAGTGTAATAAGGACCTTAGGTAACATCAAACTCTGCGCACAACGCGGCACACTTACCGGATCCGGTGCCCAGACTATTTATTTTTTATTCTGTGGTCGCTAGTATTACATGACCTACATTTACATTTGAAATTTTGAACCGCCCCCTTAAATCCCCTCAAAATCATATAGGGTAAGATGTGTCAAAAATATGTCCTAAAATGCAACACAAAATATACACAAAGTTTTATTTACTTATGTTTAGTAATAAAAATAATGAAGGGGATTTAAAGTGACTATGACATTCTGTATAAATAGTTGGCCACAAATACTAGTCACTGTGGCCTACTCAATTTACTGTGAACATTTTTAAATTTGTTTAAAGGAAGTAATTAATTATTCAACATAAATGTGTAACACTAACATTAGTCCAACCTAATTGTACACATCTTTCTGGTTTATTCTTCAATAATTAATTATTCAAACTACTTATCCTGATATAACAGAAGAAGACGTAAAATAAAATTTATTTTAAAGAACTGCCCATAAGTAAGCTTGCAAGAAATCTTCCACCTTGAAATTTAGTAAAAGAACGAATTTTTAAACTTGTGAAACTAAAGAAGGAGTTCTGACATTTTAGGCTTAGGTTAACTTTAAACCCAAGCATGGAAGTAAGAAGGATTTGTTGAAAAGTTCCTCGCGTGAGGGATACCAAGTAAGGTTAGAAGGTGAATTATAGATTAGTTGGTGAAGCTCCATTAAGGTGGTTGAAGTGTTGATTAGAGGCTGTAACTTGAAATTTAACGATCATATTTTTGTACATCTTATATCCGTGTTTGCAAATTAAATTATATGAAGAAAAACTACGGGGAGGGAGGGTCTGGGGAAGAACGGTGAATTTTCCAAAATCATTAGACGAATGGTGCGTTTTGAGACCATCTGAGGCTGTATTTAACCGATATAAAGTTAAATAAACTTAACTATTAAGAATTAATTTAAGAAAAACACTCACACCTAAAATAAATATTTATTTTATAATATTTTAGTACTAACCTAATACTAACTAAAACTACTTAAATGTAAAAACATTACCTCATTTAAATTAAGTTTTATTTCGAAAAAAATCTCGAGAAAAATCACTAGCAGGTTAACTTCATACACATGAGAAAAAATATGTCTTTAAAATATTAGGTTTAATTTATGAACTAACCTAGGTTAGAAGAAGAAAATACTTAGGCCCTTATTAGTATAACTGCCTTAGGCCTAAAAACAACAAACTATATCTAGGCCTACCTAACTATGATAAGGAGTTTTTTTAAATCGGTAAATGAGTAAAATTATAGGGATAGTACTATAGTACCTTTTTAGTAAAAACAAAATATCTTACTTCTTCTTTCCCTAAGGTATTTTTTGTGAGCTCAGCTAAGCTTTTATTTCTTGGCCTATTTTGACGATTGATTTGTCAAGTTAAACGGATTTTTCTCCAGATATTCCAATAGTAATTTGTCATTTGTTTTATCCTTAATCTCTAGGGCTCTACCCCCATAAGCATCGAACGTCCCATTTATATATTATGGAAGAAATATTTAATTGAGTGTATGTCACATGTGTTTGAGTGTATGTCACATGTGTTTGAGTGTATGTCACATGTGTTTGAGTGTATGTCACATGCGTTTGAGTGTATGTCACATGTGTTTGAGTGTATGTCACATGACTGTGTTTTATCTTAAATAATCTTACTAAAAAGTTGTAAACATAACCTTAAATGGTTCACATAGTTGTTGAAGGGATTGCAGATGATGACCGAATAAATCTAACAATTTTAATATTGCGCATGCACTTAACTATTTTGTTACTCACGGACGTACGTTGATGATATTAAATAAATTGAACTGTACAATGTCACTTTGCCTCGGGTTTGGAATTGATATAGACCAGACCAACATTATTGTTTCATCAACACAGTTCTAGATAGAGTAGGCAGTGCATCCTTAACCATTACCTCTGGCAGTAATTAAGTCTGTTATTGTAAGGCTCAGTTCACCTTAAGGCGACTTAGTTCTGATTTCCCACAAAGGGGTACCCGATATCTTGACTGCGGTGATGGTCTGTAGCATAGGTTCCCAAACTGATTCGCACACAGTCAACTATTCAAGCCCCATAACATTCAACGCTCCTCTACAATAGTATGCCGCCATGAAATGTATACTTATTACCAAGCGAATTAACGTTTATTACTAACTTACAAACTAATGGTACTTACTAATTTATACAGTGATGGAAGACATCACGTGACTTAGACTCTTAACATAGACTCTTATGGGACTACGTTTTTTGCATCGAGTTGCGACAGATGACGGTGCCATCTTGGTTGTGATGACTTATATGCACCAACTTCCAACGGACGATAGTATAATGTGTGATAAATTATAAAACAATGTGTGGTAGTGTTTAAAGAAATCATATTATATTGGATTTCAGTAGATATTACGTCTTAATAACAAGATGGCGTCGTTATCTGCCGACACTCGGAGCAAAAAACGTAGTCCCATAAGAGTCCATGTTCCTACTCAAGACGCGTGATGTCAAGTTAACGTGAATTATGAACATGGTGTTTGTTAATGAGAACATATCGACAGTGTGTTCAGCGGTGCGGCAGTAAGCGCAACAACCTTGATTTCCAGTTTCAGGTGCATTTCACGTTTTCGAGTACATTTTACCTAAAAGATTTTCTACGCACAATATTTTACAACTTAGACGCAAATAATAGAAATACTAATTATTTTTCCTAGAAATAACCTAAGAGTAATATGTTTAGGTATCTTGCTTCACAGCACGTTTCTGGTTTCTAGAACATCATCGAACGTTCCGGAACAGGAAGGCCCTTTTGATCGTCAACAACCGTCTGAAACTTTTAGAACCGTCTCGAACCTTCTGGAAGATTGTATAACATAATGGATAATTTAATTAAATTACAATTAATTAATCTTATGGATAATTCTCCAACATTTTCGAACCTCTAGAACATTCCGGCAACATTCTGGAAGCTTCTAGAACATTCAGGAAGATTCTGGACAGCCTCTGCCAATTTGGCACCTCGATTACAATAAGATTTACACTGGTGCTATGCGCTATTTTGATACCCATATCTTCGTTGCTGTGGAATTATTTTGACAACCCCTGTAATTCTAAACCGAAAAAGTCTTTATTGATGAGGGATGGAGGGCTACCATACCACATAACCCCATGGGGATATTTTGCGGGGTTATAGCAGCACGAACGGATAAACCACGCTTACATTTATTATATAAATATATATATTGTTTGGGGGGGGGGGAGTGGTGGTGTCGAAAGTTTGTAAAAGTAGTTATTAATCATCCAAAGACATTGCCAAAGTTTAATCTTTCTATTTTAAATTGTTAAAACATTGCGGCAGGGTTTCAATATTCTAGGGAAAAAAGTTTTCCGGCTTCCATTTTTGATTGGGTTGAAAATGTTCCTTACTTTGCTTGGTATGAAAATGTTTGTGATTTGAGGGAAAAAAAATAGTGTGTCACAAGTCGTATGTTTAGATTGAAATTGTTGAATCGCTTCCACAGGACCCCTCAGGAGGGAGGGTGTGGATCTTAAAAGTTTGTAAAAGTAGTTACTAATCATCTAAAGACATTCCCAAATTTTCATCTTTCTACTTTCCGCTGTCTACAAGTTACGGAAGGGGCATACTTTTGGGACACCAGGTATATATTAATAATAATATTACTAAATTGAATGTTTCTTCCATTTCTTTACTTGATTTGCTTTAAAATAATATTACAATAGGTTATATCAGAAAACATCGTGTATCAGTAATTACTCAAGATTCATCTTGGACATTATTTATTGAAGCCAAATCAATATCGACTTTACTAAGCAGCATTGACTAAATAATAAAAACTTAACGAACGCTGCTAAATAATAAAAACTTTTCTTCTTGCTTCAGACGCAAGAAGAAAAGAAGGACAAGATCACCGTCATGTAATCCTAATTGAACTCTACTTAGTCGACTGTACTTTGGTGAATTCATCACTTATAGAGAATTATCTATTTTGAACAAACATTAATTATTTGATCCTTTAATCCATGATGACCTGGAAACAAAGTTTTCTTCCAATTAGAAGTTTACTAGACTTGACTTATTTATTCTTCGTTTACTCTCACGTTATTGTCACAGTTTTATACTGTTTTCTAATATTCTGTAAAGCTTGAGATTTTATTCAAAACTTTTTAATATTAAAAGTTTTAAACATTTAGCAATTAAAAAAATTAATGGTTATGTTATTGTAAACGACAAATAATAACTTGTAAATTTACTATTTCTCATAGTGAATTTGTAGTATATCAAGAGTTAGCTTGTTGTTGAATGCGATACTTTGATTGCCCATTTGTGTTTCACCTATGTTTGTTGTAACGTTTTTTGTGCATGTTTTTATATTAACATAAAACATATGTGTTATTTATTGTAATATTTGTCCAACATGTTGACAAACCACAATTACTTTTAATAGCGAATTCCATAGGAAAGATGAGCTACTACAATGACTCTTTAGGTGAGACTTCAGGTCGTCAGTGGTCAATGAGCATGGTCCCCAGAACACGTTTTAGGACATCATTAAAAATTGTATATACATATGTGTGTTCGCACTCTAATGTGCGCATTTTAGTCCGATTTTGTCCAAATTTAGTACACACGTTGGTTTTCTAATTCGCTGGGGCGAGTTTATTAGCCAAAACAATCCAATAACCTGAAGCACGTTTTTTTGACTGGAAGGAAAAAATATTAAATTTTGTTACTAGAATTTAACTTTTTGGGATGGTTTATAAAAAAAAAACCCGAATGTAGAAGATTATTTTATCCATTTTGTTTTTTAACACAACCTTATAACCCGCCTGGCCCCCCAAAATCTATCAAAACGTAAAATACCATATAGGCATACCCAGTTTATAATCCGGTCAAGGTGCAAACTCGCAAAGCGCACTCCATAACCTGATGCGGGGTTAAAACGGAACGAAGCAGCGCGTGAGTCGGGGTTGGAGGACGAGATGCAAACAAATTCTACTTATACAGGCATTAAACGTCTTCGTGAGAAGACTAATTTCCCAAATAGTTGGTTAAAACCCAGAAACGTATAAACTTATGAAATTTGCTCAACTCTCGTCAGCGGTTCAACTGCGTGATCAAATTAATTTTAAATTTCTAGCTTTTAAGTTATTTAGATTTATAAAAATAAACAGCCAACATTTAAGACATATTTTTCCGGCAGTGATATCATGTCATTCTTTTTTTCACGCGTTTCGGGATGTCTGTCACATCATCAGAAAATCCATCGTTGATTTTAGGTTGTCAAAACATTAAGTTAAGGGGATGTTAAACTGAAAATGGTCGTTTTTGCGAATTTTCATCGGAAAGATGAGCTGTTGCAGTTACTCTTTTTGTGAGACTTAAGGTCGGGAGTGGTAAATGAGCACTGATCATGGTCCACAGGACACATTTTGGGGTGTTATTACAAACTGTATTATCCCTATATGTATATACATATAGGGATAATACAGTTCACACTCTAGCGGTCGAATTTTAAGTCCGATTTGGTCCGACTTTGGTTGTCTATGTAGCTCGGAAGAATTCGTTTTACCCAACAAAATCTAACAATCGGAAGTACGTTTTTCGACCGGGGGTAACTATTTTTTAGATTTTGCGATAGAACATTTTTCTGGGTTTCATCTAAAACGAAAAATTCTGGATATTATTCTGTACATTTAGTGTTTTACACGACCCCTTATAGCTCGCTTAGTTCCCCCAAAATCGATATAAACGTAAAATACCGTAAAAGTACCCTGTTCGAATACACGAGGTTAACTTTACCTTGGGAGCATCTTTTGATCCAAGGCCGACATCCGAATTTGTAATCTGCAAGCGAAACAATCTATAATCCGAGGCAGCAAGGTAAAGGTTCAAACTCGCAACGTGAGTTTTTAGGCTTCGAGTGGAACGAATGAGAGCGTGAGTTGAAGCTTTAGGTTAAGGTGCAAACAAATTATATATAAAACTAGCGGACAACCCTATCAGCCAAACAAGCATTGAAGTTAGGCCACTATGGCTCCCATTATTAAAAAAAGAACTAAAACTTGATTATAATAACCATATTAATAATAAAACAGAAATGTTACCGACTAATAAAAATGCTGAACTTTTACCAGTAGAATCACCACGTGGTGTTATAACCCGTTCCCGTGCGAAACACCTGCACTATATGAAACAATAGGGAACCACCCCTTCCTGTTGGCCACGCCGAACTCTCTGACCAGTTGTCATTTTATCTTAAACCTGTAAACTAGACGCTTGCCATCAATTGCGTGTGCTTAGTGCATGAATTGTGTTGTGTATGTGTTTGGTGTGTTTGACTTCTCAGTCTTAGCTCTGAGATCCATCATGTAGATATTTAAGGTTAGTAATAATTTGTAGTTTTACTTTGTTCACCCTTACATAGGCCTAGTTGCCTAGTTTTTATGTACCGTTAGTTTTAGTCACTTGAGAACGGGAATTGATTTGTATTCCCGAAACGTCGTGTTTGATTATTTAACACACAAATGATGGCAAATGTCCGAACAAGTAATTATAATAAAATTCTACTAATGTATTTCGTACACTACACAGAGGCAGCTATTCAGTAACTTCGTGAGTAGATCAATTTTCCAAATAGTTGGTTGAATCCCTAATTCATATAATCTTAATTTAGGAAATTCGCTCAACGCACGTCAGCGGTTCAGCTGCGTGGTCGAATTATTTTAATTCTGACGAATCTGTAACAGTTTCTGAATACTCAGGTCCTTCAGAACCAGATGCAGAGGTATGTTGTGGTATTTCTATAAATTTATTAGGATTTGGGATATTATCTTCTCGTGGCTCAAATTTGTGTCTGTAGGTTACTTTTCCATTGTACTCATATTGTATTAGAACACTTCTCCTAACGTATTTGAGAAAATATTTGTGCGACTGTGATTCTACGTGAGCAACTACGTGGTGTATTTGCTCCATTATGAATAAGAACCGATTTTAGGATCAAAGTGGTATGTTAATTACTTCTTGTATCGAGAGAGGCGTGTAAATAGAAACAGTAAGTTGTGTGTATCAAGACAACAAGCAAGCATTTCGGGTTATGTTAAGAGGCGTCTGTTCAAACAGAATAGATACATATACTGATGTATGTTACACACTTGAACATAAAGCAAAGTAGGATGTAGTCAGAAGTAACTACATGGTGTTTCCAAACTGCAGAAGATGGTTTCCTACATCGAAACTAAGGAAAATGTTCCTACAAACATATGTCCTGAAATGCCTGGTTTCCAAGATTTCCGTTATTTCAATTTTTTCACAAAAAATTTTGCTCCAGAGTGGTTTGATGGATCGAATTGAGACTTGACAAGGTTTCAAATAAGATAAAGAAGTATTTTGAAAAAGTAAAAACTAAATTAATGCAATAACCCATTAGAGTGCACATATATATATACATAACATTTGTAATGTACTGCCGACCATGATCGGTGCTCGTTTACTACTCCAGACCTTAGATCTCACCATAAGGGTAACTGCAATAGCTGAAAATGTTTACATTTATTTCTTACAACATACATAAAAAAAGTATCATAGATTGACATTTTGTCGCTTGCTTTTAAGGGGTGAAAATGTAGTAACAACACCTATACAAAATGTTAATTGTTATACTTTCCTTAAAGCTGGAGAATAAACCCTTAATAAATAAAGGCATTTAAAAATAAGAAATAACTATGTTGCATCCTAATTGAAATAAATAAGGCATATTAGAATTTAATAGTAGGGCCTATTTACATAAAATAACCTATTTGCATTTGCTTCGACGCGAGTCACCGCGGTGGTTGGAGAGCGAAGCGAGCAGGGGGCGGGGCCCTCTAGTAACATATAAACATATTCAATTATTAATTTATTCGCTATAATATTAATAACTTCTAAATCATTTGAACTACCTATCAATATGAAATTAAAAGATAATATTATAATATAATAAAGTACAATACCTTATTTTTCAGTCATTGACCTCTTTTTTGTTGTTCTTTTGACGCGTTTCGGGACGTCTATCCCATCTTCAGAAAAGCCCTCTATATATAATATATAATATATAGATATTACTACCTTTCTTTAGATATATAATAATGTATATAAAATAAATACAAAAAATGTACAAACAGGCCTACAGTTGTATAATCCTTTTAATTGTACTCATTTTAACGAGTTAAAAATCCTCGACAGCATAGTTAGGTAGGCCTAAATAAAATCTGTTGTTTTTAAATAGTATTTTTTTTAAATGATGTACTTCTGATGTGTATCTAATTCATCTACTGTGATTTTTCACGGGGCTTACTACAATAGGTCATATACGAGAATATTCAGTATTGTTTGTGTTCTTCTCCTTACTTAAATAATATTAATAATTACCTTGACGTTAGCTATTGCAAGTCTTTCCTCTCTTTTAAACTCAGCAATATCGGTTGTTGGTTGACTATATTCATGGGTTGCATTTAAGTATAAGTAATTTTGCCGCTGATGTGAGTTGAGAGTGATTTTCCAAAAATAAGTTTATTATAATTATGTTTTATGATTTCAACTATTCAGGAAATTAGACTACTCACGAAGGCGCTGAATAGCTGCCAACTTGTACGAAATATATAGTTTGAATATGTTTGCACCTCAGCCTCCAGCCCTGGCTCACGCAATGCTACGCGAGTTGCATCCCGTTTTCAGCTTCCTTTATATTTGTATGGTTGTCTAAAAATAAAACATTTAAAACTATTACAGTTTCAGTACGTATTTTAAATTTGAAAATAACACTACTTAACTATAACCTAAAAGTATTGATGTTTTAGAACGGCAACAGCTGTTATACAGAAAGCAAAACAACTCGAGTTAAATTAAGTGGTTTGTACAATACGAAGTGGTCAAAACACAGTAGAACTAAACAAACATTATCGTTTCATTAAACGTGTTGCTTTACTTTACATGAAGGGTTCTCCACTCCATCCCTCATCCCTCCCTCTTGTATTACACAGGTGAGGCGGTGAAGAAATGTTCTTTGTTTTGATAAAGTACCATCCCATGGATCACACGCCATTACTCTCTGCCTACAAAGAACGGATAATTAATTATATTGGATCGACTCTTACTAAACTCATCCCTGCAACTGTTTGATGTGCACGTTACTAAATATTGGAAAGTGTGTATGTAGGTTGTCGGACAATCTACAGACTAAAAACTTCAAACCAACTACTGTTAAACAATTTATCAAATAAATAAACAATTAAATTATTTACCAAACTAATTAATTAATCGGCCTAAAAAATTGACAATAAAAGACATTTAGAATATCTTACAAATCTTGTAGCAAAATTACAACAATTATCTTAAAAATAGGTTAACATTGATCATAAAGGTCTAAAATAAATTAGAGTGTACTAAATTTAAGCTCTCTTAACTTATAATATGTTTTTTAAAGTCTATTTACACAGTTCCGTGAAGTATCAGTGCCGTGACAGTTCAGTCCACTCTTATTTGTAAATTACCAGAAGTTTAAACTTTTATAATTATATTAAAATAGAAATAATTTTAACCAATAGCCCAAGGTAGTTAGCGATAATTTAAAATATAGTTTTACTAGAAAGCCCCCGTGAAAAATCACAGGCAGATTAATTATATCAACTTCAGAAATACATTATTTAAAAAAATTTTATTTAAAAGTAACAGACTTTATCTAACTATGCTGACGGGGATTGTTAACTCTGCAAATGTGTATAATTAAAAGGATTATAAAAAAACTGTAAACCTATTTGTATTTTTTTTTATTTTTTATTTATATACATTATTATTATATTATTATTATGAAATATTTAAAGAAAGATAATAATATTATTTGTTCATTATATTATTATTATTGTTATTATATTATTATTGATAGATCAAATGATTTAAAAGTTATTAATATTATAGTGAATGAATTAATAATCGAATATGTTTATTTGTTATACGAAGCTGCAAGAATGTTTCCGAAGTTAAACGAATGGGTATCCTCTTCTTTACATTTGTATAAACGAATATATTGATGATAAAAGGTTGTATTTATATTCAGTTTATAACCTCAAAGCAAATCTTATAACGTATTATAACACACATTAAAAAAATCAACTTCACAAGAAATTATAATGATTGAAGTTGTAACAAAACCCGAAATAAATCCTGAGTATTATGGATGGTGGGTGAAATCAGCTGTTATATTACATGTTACTCATGTACGTACGGACTATACTCGCTTTTATAGGAGTTGATATTTGTAGGCCTAAGGTGTAGTTAAGGATTTCAAAAAGGAAGTAAATAAATAGGACTGTAAAAAAATATATACACTTTCAACGATTTTTCACCTCAAATCTGATCATGTAGATATTAGTTCTTCATTTCCATATATCATTTCCTCTAATATTTTGCTTCAGATTTAATTTTTCATGAAATATCTGTATATTTCTGACAAGATGGATCGTATACAATCTGTTATTTCCTGACACATTCAATGAGTTGTTGTTGTTGTCGTCATGTATTATAAAAAAAGGATTACGCCCGTGAAATTCTAAAAATATCGTTGGGAATTTATTTTAAAAGCATTGAAGGGCTGGCTACTGAAGCAGCACCGACAACACTGATACGGACACGCGCCGGGCGTGTGGAAACCTTTTAATTCAAATCGGCTGAGAATATATTGTTTTCCACTGTTACGTAAACACGGATCCAATACGGCACTAACACGCCACAGATCTGTGTAAATAGACTTTTAATGTTACCCAATCTTCTTGTTTTTAATATGGGCAATACAAGATCACCTTAAAAGCAAAATATTCTAGTACCGTTTTATGTAATGTACATAATATTATAGTACCTATTTATTTGTCACTTAGCTTAACTTGTTCTTCTGCATGTTTACAAATAAAATGAACCATCATAAAAACTCGCGTTGGCAATTCCTAATGGAGCATTACAGCAAGATAAATAATTCACATACTGTACATCCTTGTTGAAGCCATTTCCATTGTCTGCACTGTTATCCTTTAATCGTTGTTCCACGAAGTAAGAACACTTCAAAAGGAATAGAGAAACAATATAAGCCCTGCAAGGTACAGGTAAAATATTAGCTAGCCTAAGGTTGCTTCGGTGGTATTAGGATGTGTTGCATTTTTAATTATGTCTGAGTGCTCGACTTATCTTCTCTCCGAGAATTATATCAAAATTATTTCATGTTTTTCATTTCGGATACAATTAGCGCTGTTAATCTTGTAAAACTGTAGTGTTGGAAGCTTCGTATGAAACTGTTTTATTTTTAGACTGGCCGAGTTAATGTCTTCAAACATTTTCCACATAATCATTAAATGAACTAAACACAATTAATTATAGATCAGTCAACAGAGATTTTTCGCTAATAAATTTAACATCAAACCGAAAGCGATATACCTTGAGGAATAGTTTGTAGATGAAATTACCACCTTCGGAAAAAGTAATTTATTATTGTGGAATTGAAAATTTTTACTTTTGTCTTCGCTTGTATATTGTAAATCAATGGATTTAATTGGACAAGTTGCAACAAATTAAAACATCTTTAAAATGAAACTTTGTAAGCCTTGATTTATGCATTTTTGATAAGAAAAATATTAAAAAAAAAAACACGGAATACAGTAGTTTAAAAAAAATTCTAATTTCAACAAAGGCACAAGAGGGCCCTGCCGGATAAATACATTTTCATTAAACTTTTAAAACAAGTTAAAACGTTATCTTGAAAAAAAGCATGTAAATGAATTGTTATGGCCTATTTAAATTTTTCAAACGTAATCAAAGTAAAGATCATGAGCTTCAAAAAGTATATTTCAGATTTCCGTAAACATGCTGATGCTGAGAAGTTGGTAAAGTCGTACAGAACACGACCCTAAACGCTCAAGCCATTGGTCGGAGTCAAGTAGAGTATAGTTGTGGAGGTACGTCTCCGCCACTGTAAGTTAGCTAGTAAACTAGTCAGAAATCTTGCTTTGCGTGTTGGCACCTCGACCTTGGGGCCTTGGATTATGGACTGCTTCGCTTCGATCGCAGTGGACAAACTCGCTTCGATAGTTGGCATCCTGGCCGTCGGCCTCGGATCAGAACCTGCCCCCCACCCACGGTAATTTTATGGTATTTTACGTTTTGATCGTTTTCGGGTTAATCTAACTGGCTATAAGGTCGTATAAAAAAAACAAAATGTGCAGAATAATAATCTATATTTCTATCTAGTAAAAAGTTTTACTCTAGTACGAAAAATCTCATTATACTTCAGCTCAAAAAACGTGCTTCCGGTTGTTGGATATTTTGGTTAACGCCTAGCCCGTGCGACTTAAAAACCATCGTGTGTACCAAATTTGGATCAAACGAATGTAAAATGCGGCCGTTAGAGTGCGAACACATATATATATATATACAAATATACACATTTTTATTTGAGACACAGGCAATGTTTTTATTGACTCAAACGTGTTTCAACAACAGTGTCGCCATCTTTAGTGAGCTAAAACAAGTATATTATCCCACAAGTAAAATGTAATATTTATCAGATTCATAATAACATGATATTGTGGATAAGTGAAGTCCTAATAATTCAACATAATATGCTGGCTCTTTAGATGTTTAAAAAATGTAAATTCACGCTTGTCACACGGTATCTTGGTTTTCCTGTAAAATATCCTAAGGTGATCAGAAATCCACTCAAGTGGGAAGAAGCGAGATGGTCTTTTGTTGAAACAAAACTGACCGAAACAGCTGTTAGGCTCGCGGCTATCCAGGGCAAAGCCAATGGAGCTGAAACCGGACTGTTTCTATATGTTAATATATTAGCCCGGGGTTAATAACCAGACTACAACTAAAGGGTTGGGAATAGATACCTAAACCTAAACAAGGTGCTTAAGTATATAACTTGTTGTAAGGGCTTTAAGGGTTTTATAGAACGATTCTTGAAATAAATACGCTTAAAGTTTTCTATGAAAATTGATTCGTACTTTCCACATAAAAAAATAATATAAGTTTAATTCCATATTAAATAATTCGATCACGCAGCTAAACCGCTGACGTTAGATGAGGGAATTTAAATAACAAAGTTTGTATGTTTTAGGGTTTTAATCAACTTTTTTTTGAAACTTTTCTACTCAAGAAGGTGCTGAATAGCTGCCTCCGTGTACGAAATATGTTAGTAGAATTTGTTTGCACCTCAGCCAGCAGCCCTGGTTCACGCGTACCTTTACTTCGCTTGCAGTGGGAAAATTCGCGAGTGGGTTTGCATCCCGTCCGTCGGCCACGAATCAGAAGGTTCGAACCACGATAAAATCTCCCATGGATTTGAACTGGGTACTTTTATTGTATTTTACGTTTTGATTGATTTGGAGGAACCAGACGGGCTATAAGGTAAAAAAATACCTTTTCTTACCATAAGAGGAACTGAAATAGCTCAACTTTCCTATGGAAATCCTCTAAAGCAACAAATTTACAAACTTTTACGACATTGTAAAAATAATAATTGTAACATAGGGCCTAAACAGAGTTTAGAAAAAAATTAAAATTAATTCGACCACGCAGCTGAACTATATATTTGTATATAAATAACGAGGGTGATCAGCTCCCTACTCGCTTCTCTCACCGACCCCCGCAAAACAAATACAAATGCTGATTATTGTATACCCTGATATTTCACAGAGATTTATTAAGACAGAGATCGTTGACCTGGATCCTGACGCATGCGCAGTAGGGACGGATTAATGATCAGCATAGGAATAAAATCAATTAAAAATTAAAATAAGTTACGATCGAAACATAAAAATGAGGAGTATTAGTATTCAGTTATTAGACATTCCTTTCTTTGTTATTAACCGGAGTTATTAGCATCAGTTAAAAGATAATAACTTGCTTGTGTGCTCATGAAATACGGTAATAAATGAAATTATATATTCGGAAACCAATATGAGCACCAACTGTTATGTGGCTCGACTAATTATTTAGTCAGTTATAACTAATCAAATTTACAAATTAAAAGTGAATGAATCATAATATTGATTCTCGTAAAATATTGAGACACCCTTTATAATATGTTTACATTAATTACAAATATTTCCTTTAATTAAATTAACTATCCAATCGAAGAGTGAAAGTAAATTATTCTCATTTATAAATCGTTATCCTCTACCCGTTAATTAAAATAATTACTAAATTTCGCTCTTACAAAACTGAATGGCGTAAGACAATCTCGAGTGTTGTATAAACAACAATTATTTCGTTAAAATTTTTCACTCTAAACAGTTACGAGTGAACTGACATAAAGTAAATAAACGAAGATGTATACAGAGTGTTTAAAAAAAGTATATATTTAAAAATATTACCTCTTGGAACTTCTTTATCTGTTCATTTAAAAATGCTAAAATAACTTTATAATGAAAACAGCAACATGAATTTTATTTAATTTTCCAATTCTTTAACAAATCATACTTTTTGCTACAAATAATTTGAAAAATAATTGTTTGAATAGTTTTGTATGCTAAAAAATTTGTTTTGTGATTTTTTGAAGATTTCCAAGTTTCCAAAAAAGTTGGAGTTTTTCAAATAAACCTACAAAAATATTACAAAAGCCATAACAAACTTACTTCTTTTAAACTTAAGATTTAGGGGATGAAACTTGTAACCTAACACACATCAAGGAGGTTTTTCCACCATTAACATGGTGTAAAGAGGTGTTACAAGGAGTCACAAGTAGACACACTGGAGGAGTGCAGAATGTGAAGCTCAAGTCAAAAAAGGGTTTAGCAGTGACAGAGGGAGTTGACTGACCAACCACAGACAGGCTCGGTTGTTCAGCAGTTGCACTCATACAAAAGTGCGTATACATATTATAGAAACATTGACAGTCAAAGGAACCGACTCTGATGATGTGGGTTGGGTGGAGATTATGTGACAGGTGCCCTCCACGTTATATAATGATAAATAATCTTAGTATAATAATTCTAGATCTATTTTGATAGTGGTCGTGCTAAACAATGGTTTGGACACAAACAATAGCTGATGTCACAGTTTATGGTTAAAGGAGGGGAGCTAGCTTAAGGCTAAATTTGCAAGCCAAAGTCAGTCTGTTAGTAAGCTTGGTCTGGGTCAGACTT
This sequence comes from Philaenus spumarius, assembly GCA_018207615.1. NCBI lineage: Eukaryota > Metazoa > Arthropoda > Insecta > Hemiptera > Aphrophoridae > Philaenus > Philaenus spumarius. Next base: position 1,673,813 of record JAGFPH010000007.1, read on the forward strand.
TAGACTACACAAAGTGGACTGACTTGCCTTTACCTTCAATTCATTTAATTGTAAGACAGGAATTTTATTGTTCTTTGATTTTTAATAAAAGCTTTAAAGTAAAATAGTCGATTCGTCACGTAATTGAAGAACCTTCTACTTCCCAACACATCCATACAACCAGAAGCTCATCCTGTAAAAGCACAAGCTGTCGCCCTGGAACGGCAAGGATTACCGACAGCGAGGAGCCGGTTACACTTTCCCTAAAACTGTAAAACAGGTCGGAGCTGTAATGAAAAACGTCGCGTACGAATACATGTTCGTCGGTTTCTTACAATAAGATAGATTTTAATTTCTTTAATCTGGAAAATATTTCCAATCCTACATTTGTTTGTGTCCTACAGGCAGGCGGTCCTTTTTCTTAGCGAATTTCCATAGGAAAGATGAGCTATTGATGTGACTAATGACTTCCCAGAACACGTTTTGGTGGTCATTAAATGTTGTATGTATATATGTGTATATAATATGAGTTCACACTCTAACAGCCACATTTTACCTCCAAATTTGGTACACACTTTAGTTTTCTAAGTTGCTGGGATGAGTTCGTTAGCAAAATATCCAACAACCAGAAGCACGTTTTTTGACACGAAGTCAAACATTTTGAGACTTTTCTTACTAGAAAGAAAATGTTTTATGTTTATCTAAAAAAAAATAGAAGAGATTATTCTGCGAGCGAGCGAAGCGAAGCATTCCATAACCCATGGAGCAAGGTCGAGGTGCAAACTCGCAAAGCGTGTGTTTCCGATGCGAGCTGAATGAAACAGCGCGTGAGCCGAGGCTGGAGGCTGAGGTGCAAACAAATTCTGCTAATATATTTCGTACTCGCAGGCATCTGGTCAGAGCCTTTTATTTTAGGAAATTCACTTAACTGACGTCATGGGTCCAGCTGTGTGATCGATTTATTATATCTTTTCGTAGTTTTAAAGTGATTTTAACGATCAAAATTAAATAAATGATCCGATTGATATAGACAAAACTAAAATAACCTAGTACAGATTCCTCGATTTCGTTAACTAGAATGTTCGCTAATGTTAACGAGCATTGGCTAATATTATAAAATAAAACATTAATAAAGGGAAAATAATTCTCGTTACTAAAATTAAAAACTGCATTTGTTAAAGACAGCTTGTGATAGCTTAAGGGCGTGTTTTTGCTCATTAACGGTAACGTATTAGCGTGTATGAAATCAACGAATCGTAAAGATTGGTAGCAGCGGTGGGATGACCGTAGCAGATGCGAGGCTCAATGGTGTAGAAACCAAAGTGTATCTGCCTCGGCTAACTCGAGCCTAAGGCAGTCTAGCGTTTGAAGGTTAACTCAACCACTGACAATATACATGCTTTATAAGCCTTTGTCTATTTATAAAATCATCCCACTTTTTATTCAATACTGTATTGAAGTTCAAACGATCACCGATATGTGAAATAAATAATCAAATATTTATATTACGATTTAACTATTTGTTATGTACGAAACTATTAATTTGTTCATTATTTACACTTTAGGTTTGTACTCTTACGCATAATCAAGACTTTGTTCTTGGATTATGTATAAATCTCGTCACGGTCGACTGTTTTCTCATTCTCAATTCGGGAAGACGGTGAAATGTTAAATATACGTATTAGTCCAGTTTGCTGCAGTTGGAACCCTCCAACGATTGTTTAACCGGTATAAAGTAACACGAACAATAAATAAATAAATTCAGTCCCACGGAACAAAAACACGGTAAAGGAAAGGTTGTGGATTTCTGGTAAATACATTCAATTGCTGGAAAATAAAATCAACATTCTACATCTGTAATATTTTATATGTACTTACTAGAGTTGAACTATCTTCAGAAGGCAAGAAGTCGATGGTCGGGTCTTCAATTGTAACATCTTACCTAGAACATAATTTTAAATATTTAATAAACTTTATTGTTGGAAGGTACCTTTAGTTACACTGATTTTATAAAAAGATTTCAACCATCAGTAAAACTAAAAAAAATTTATTTTGCGATTTAGTACTATATTTGTGAAGTGCTTCTCGCTGCAGGTTCAGTGCCCAGGCGATGGCGTGTCTCCTTTGCGGATGTCTCGTTATTAGCTTCCTGACATTGTAAGGATAAATGGAGAAGGTTCTTTCAAATAAAGCTATAAATATAACCGATGTGTTTATTTACATAAGTTGCACACTTGACTCTGATGACCAGAACTTACAACTAAATATATTTATAATAACAATAATAATATGAAATAATACCTGTTACTGTTCCGTCGTGTTATTTATTTGTTAAACGTAATTGTTACAGCTATTGGAACACGTGTTACGCCTTTATTTTTTTCTTGAAAATTGCTATTGAAATGACGTGTCACATGACCACTATCCCATTTAAAAATATAAATTTGAATCCAATATGGTGGATCCAAGCAGTGGACAAAAAATCCAGAACCACCAAAATTTTGGATTTTAAAAATTATGCAGATCCGAAAATAAGCTTCTTCCGCCAAGTACGCCCCAGTTACGCAATATAAAGACGTTTCCATACTTAAAAATCATCCTGTATATATTTTTATTCGAAGTGACTTGGAAACCAAGTACCATGAAATTACAACTAAACCTAATGAAGGTAAAGGCAAAAGAGTCTCGCCCCCAGAGTGGTCTAGGGAACTGATTCAGACCAAGTTAAAGATGAGAAATATCATATGGTTCCTAATGAAAGGCACCATCTATTAACAATCTGTTTAACTAACATGACAGCTGTTAGCTAGATTGTTTACATTCTTCCTTATAATATATTATTTCTCAATGGAGATTTATTTGTGGCAATGCCATATCTCCCTTAATTCTGTATCAAAATTAATGATTCAAACATTATTTCAAGCTTATATTCCCCGCTATGATGAAAAATAGACAAATAGCTTAAAATTTATGTTTTAGTTAAACAAAATGATTAAAAAACTTTCATATGATTCCTAATGAAAGGTGTCATCTATTAACAATCTATTTAACTAACATGACAGCTAGTTAGCTAGTTAGATTGTTTACATTCTATATGCAAGTGCAATCTATCACACAAATCAATCAAATTAAACCAACGTAAATAAATAAACGTAATTAACTTAATTAAAGCAGGTAAGTAGGCCTTACTCCTAACTTGTGAAATATTCGCACGGGTCAGCTAGTTACAATTAAATGTAGGCGAATCTGGTGAAACTCATAACTATAAATAAATAACAAAAGGTAAACAAAACAAATTGAAATTTTAGCTTACTATACTATTATTGAACGTTAACTTTTGTTTCTCGTTAAACCAATACTAATAAGTAGAAGCATGTGATTTTTAGTTAAAAGATTTCCCGCTCGAGTGCAGCGTCAACAATGTCTGTGACTCGGCGACTGCATGAAGCCCAAACGTCCAACTGCGATCTTGTCACTCATATTATGTTCGCGACTTTGCGTCGATATTTTTTGTATCAGAAAAAGACTTCTAACGTCACTGATATATTTCGTAGCTCATCACTGATTGCGACTGCGACTTTCAAATATCAGTAACAAAGTCACAGTCCGTGAAATATCGCTTATCTCTATAACCAAGATTACTAACTCACTTTACTCCAACATCCAAAAGCCTTAAGCTAGCCACCTAAACTCTGACTTCAGCATATTCTTTTTCTACATGCCATTTAACATGTCCACTGTCAGTGTGAATCCATAATTAATATTATTAATCTATCTATTAATATTATTATTATTTATATAAAGCATAGGGTATCTGCCATACAAATAAATACTGTAATTATATGACAGCTAGAGATTAAGGGGGAGACAAAATCGTTACTAGCGAAATTTATTGAAACAAAAAGTTGGCGGCTGCAAATATCTCGACAAAAATCCATATATTTTTTGAAAACGGAATTTTTTGAAAAAAAACAATGGCGAAGAGGCAACCGTAACAGTTTTGAAAATTGTACGTGCGTGAAATTTATTTGAAAGTATAAATAGCACCCTTTAAAGCAATTGAGCAATAGATCCACCTGAATAAATGAAATATCGAACCAAAAAATAAAGAAAAAAAAAATAGACCACGCAGCTGAACCACTGACGTGAATTGAGCGAATTTCCAAAATTAAGCTTATATGTTTTAGGTTTCAACCAACTATTTGGGAAATTGGTCTAAATTTGTGGCCTGTGTGTAAGAAATATATTAGTAGAATTTGCAAGCCAGCCTCTAGCCCCAGCCTACGAGCTGATTTGTTCCGATCGCATAGGAACAACCCAATTATGACCTGTTTCGCTTTGCTCTCAGCTTTGCATTCCGGCCGTCGGCTGCGCATGCAGATTTCCCACGTGGACTTAAACCGTGTACTTTTATGGTGTTTTAAGTTTTGATCAATTTTGGGAGAGCCAGACGGGTTATGAAGTCCTTTAAAATTTCAAAATGAACAGAATAGTCCATATTTAATTGTTTTAGATAAAACTCTAACAAAGTTTAGTTTTAGTACGAAACATTTCAAAAAATTCTACTTCCGATCCAAAATCGTGATTCCGGTTGTTGGATTATTTTTGGATAACAAACTCGTCCAAGCGACTTAGAAAAACAACATGAGTACTAAATGTGGTTCAAATCAGACGTAAAATGCAGCCATTAGAGTGTGAACACATATATATATAATCTTGAATGACAAAACAAAACGTGTTCTGGGCACTACGATCGGTGCTCATTGACCACTCCTGACCTTAGGGTTTTCCATAACTGAATAACTTATGACGAAGTTTTGTATCTTGAACTGACCTGATGTAAATTTTGTTAGATTTTGTAAATGGGCGACTCTATCATGTAAGGTTATTTTGTTTAGTGAGGTTAAATTCTAATTGTGTGACGTTTTCTTATCTTAAACGTCATGCATATTTAATTCTGAAATGTTACTTTACCTTTTTAATAATTCTTCTACAGTTTTGGGGGCGTCCACCAGATTCCCGTCAGGAATCAAAATTTCGCTAGGTTCTAGAGGTACCCCAAAGTATTAGGTATAAATAATTACAGAGACGTTTGAGTTTAGAAAATATAAATATATTAATCCAAATTCTTCAAGTATTTTAACTATCAGTGAATATATTAATTAGTGAACAAAATGTCACTAACTCACTTCTTTCAATAATTCAAATTTTACAACAATTAAAATCCCATTACAAATAACAATCGTAGACATTATTTAAACAATAAAATATGCCCTCCACGCTAACTAAACAAATCAATTTTTAACAATTAATTAAAATAGTGAATTTATGTAATACATCAAATTATCATTTATAGCGTAATTATGTGTCAATAAAATATGGTTTAAATCTTTACTGTTAAATTGTGGACCATCCCCGATTGCTTAACGACTCAAGGTCTGGCAGCTAACCATTATGGTTCAGTCCCAATAAAACTAAGTACAGTACATCTTAAGCTAATGTAGTTCTAAGATTAAGGTGCTGATATATGATTCGTGTTTCAATTTAAATAAATATTGTTACACCCCGAGATCTGTCTTACAATTAAAAGATATTAAAACTACTTACATTGGTATGAACATTTTTCCCCTTCTCTCTTTCACTTTCACTTAATTAAATTAATTCTGATATTTTATTAACTTTGGTCACCGCACTTTTATCACGCACTAATATACTGCCCGACACTTTCACGTTTTTGGATACTTTGCCGGAATGATATTTGTTAAGTGATTATTACAGAATGTAGATCACTAGATGTACACTTCTTGATGGATATTTTTACTAGACTTGTTTAATTAATTTATACTGAATGTAGATTATTTGATGTTTACTTCTTGATGGACATTGTGTGATAGATTCCTTTGTTCACGTGTTCCTTTCCCACTTCTTTTTTGTCACCTCTACCTGGTTGGTCCGTTTGAATATTCATTCCTCATGATTGGCTAACGATTTTGGTAAATTTGACATTATTTTATGCGGTTACAGATTTGGCCTACGTGCGTGGAAATGCTGGCGTATGCTGCCTTGAGTTTGTAACCTAATACTAGACATCCGTTTCAGGCTTCCGCTGTACGATGAAATGAATTCTAATTTAATTTGTCTTCTTTTGTAAATTTATTTCTTAATAATTATTATTTTAATATTTTGCATAAGTTCTTATCGGTTGCTGGTATTTACCAACAGCCCTGACAATTTCGATAACATAGCCATCATCATCAGCTGACTTTTACAACGAACTATAAGTGGTTTATTCCACCCATTCGTCTCAACCTAAAACTTTCTAAGCAAGGTCAAGCGTTTAATTACACAAAACCAATCGTTATTTATTTATTCAAACATCGCATTTTAATATGTGACGTTTACTACAGTAGATATAATTACACTAGTAAGCCCCGTGAAAAACACAGGCAGATTAATATTAGACGGCCTACACATCAGACATACATCATTTAAAAAAAGATACTATTTAAAAACATCAGACTTTATGTTGACGGGGATTTCTCGGTAAATATGTTCAATTATAAGGATTATGAAACTGTAGCCCTATTAGTTAAAATTGTTTATTTATATCCATTATTATATATTTAAAAAAAAGATATGAATTTTGCCTTTTAATTACTTTTTATTTCATATTGATAGATCAAATGATTTAGAAGTTGTTAATATTATAGTGAAGAAATAATTAATAATCAAATAATATCTTATACGAAGATGTAAGAATGTTTCCGAAGCTAAACGAGTATCTCTTCTTTAAATTTGCACAAACGAATATATTGATGATAAAAGGTTATACTTATATACAGTTTATAGCCACAAAGCAAATCTTATAACGTATTATTATAGCCTACATTAGTTCTATAACTTATTTAAAAAAAAAAACAATTTCACAAGAAATTATAATGATTGAAGTTGTAAACATAACCCCAAAGTATAATATACGCTGGGTTTTGTTTAAGAATTACAGATGATGGGTGAAATAAGCTGTTATATTATATGTTACTCGAAGTTGTAAACATAATCCCGAAGTATAATCTGGGTTTTGTTTAAGAATTACAGATGATGGGTAAAATCAGCTGGATGTTACTCACGTACGTACGAAGGAGTTGCTTTTATAGGAGTTGATAATATTGAAATTGAAATTTGTTTAAAGAAATTAACGAAAACTAAGTCGTAAACTTGTGACGCTACAACGGAGTGGTTGAAGTAACTATTGAAGCTAACACTATTGATGAAGTTATAGATATGACGTTATGGCCATCTGTCCAGACGCTAAAACAGGGGTTTTTGATAACGTTATGTAATATAACGATTTGACCGGACACTAAAACAGGGGTTTGTGACAACGTCATAGATAAAGATTTGACCGGACGCTAAAACAGGAGTCTGTGATAACGTTATACATACATGTATATAACTATCAGGTCAGACACTAAAACAGGGGTTTGAAAAGACGGTGTGGATAACGATTTAACCGGATGTAAACCAAAAATAACGTTATGTACGAGTTGACGCATCAGCCGAGGCCGTTAAAACCAAGTTCTACTGTATTCGACCGGTGATGCAGTTTTACATAGTTGTGTCAGAATCGGTTAGGTGGTTTTTAGGTATTTCATTTAAATTTATTATCCTTTTAAAAAAATGTTTACGTAGTAACAGACCTGTACTTGAATTATTCTAGAACTGGTGCACAAATTTGAATAAAACATTTTTGAGTTAAATTTCCTGGTGGTTCCATAAAATTATCGCTTACGTAAGTTGCTCTAGCATACAAATATATTTACGTAGTATACATAGTTATAAATAGATTAGATCAAGGAGAATATACCGATTCAAATCAATTGTTTTGAGGTCATTATACTAGCACATATTGTAACGACCATTTTTTATAAAGTAGAAAATCTTTATTTAAGGGAAAGTGAATTGCCTGTATTTTTTAATAAATATCGAAGCATATTTAAGTAAAACAAAGCTAACGTAAAAGAGGTATGGGTTACGAGTTAGTTGTAAGATAAAAGTCAGTTCGCGTTTCATATTACTAAGCTCGACTTGGGGATTTTAGTGGACCTAATGGGGAATGCAGAAGAATGAAAACTCAAAGCACCCTGTTAGCGATTCTTACAGATGTATATTTAAACAAAGAATCGCTTCAGCAAAGGTTCTACTAAAACCATTTCTCTGTAAAGGGGTTCCCAGTTTTTCATCTGACCTTTGACCTAACTTTTGTCTGACAGGAGAATTTATTTATTTTTTGGAACCTGAGTGTACTGGCCCCTAAATGTACATATGAGCTAATTACGTAATATAAAACATGATTTACGGAACTATTTTAGCAAACTACAAGATAATTTATCCTGATTTAATGATATTGGTTTTGAGACTGATTAAAAATTTTGCTTCCACCTACTAGAATTAAATTGCAAGGTATAAATAGTAATATTAAATGGTAAAAAAGCGGATTATACGAATATTTACGTTTTATACGTAATGGAGAAAATGGGGAATATTTAAGTAATGGGGAAAATACCTAAAAATAATAAAATAATTCATCACGAAGCTGAACAGCTGAAGTGCGTTGATCGTATTTAAAAAATTAAGTTTATTCGTTTTAGGGTCTCAACCAACTATTTGGGAAATCGGTCTACTCACGAAAGTGCTGAATAGCTGCCTACGTGTACGAAATATATTAGTAGAATTTGTTTGCACCTCAACCTCCAACCCTGGCTCACGCGTTGCTTCGCTCTGCTCGCAGCGGAAAAACGTCGACCTTGCGGTCTAGGATTATGGTCTGCTTCATTTCGCTAGTTTGCATTCAGGGCGTCGGCCTCGGATTAGGTGCTGCTCCCACAGTAAAATCCCGAAGTGGATTTGTACCAGCTACTTTTTTATGATATTTTGTTTGATACATTTTGGTGTAACCAAGCGAGCTATATGGTGAAAAAAAATTTGCAGAATAATATCTTACATTTTTTGTTTTTATAAACACAAAACGAGTTTCATTGTAGTACGGAAAATCTCAAAAAAACAGTTACTTGCTGTCAAAAAATGTGCTTCCGGTTGTTTGATTTTTTGGCTAACGATCTAGTCCGAGCGACTTACAAAAACAACATGAGTACCAAATATGGACCAAAGGGCGTAAAAAGCGGGCATTAAACTGCGAACATATAAATACATATGTATATATAGTTTTAATACCACCCGAAATGTTTTGCGGGGCTCATGTACTACTCCCATCCCTAGGTATCACCTTAAGCGTCACTGCTATAGCTCATCTTTCCTATAGAAATTTATTAGTACTCATCGTATGCTAAAATAACTGGTAAAATACCTACACACAATAAAATATCGGGTATGATATCCAAATTTTGATAAAACGACGGATACAATATTGCTTTATTTTAAAATAAGGGATAAAATATTAACTTAGCGTAAAATAATAAATGTAAAATATTAAACTACGTTAAGAGGGGTCAACATCGAAAAATCTTTAAACAAATTTTGTTTTATTATTTTAATTTATTATTCTCTGAAATGTCCTGTGTTATATAACACTTTATAATTAAAACCTTTGTTTCATGTTAACAAATTTCAACAAATAGTTAGGGCCTATGCCATATGTTCTAACGGTGAAACCAGTCATATGTACTTCAAAACCAGTCACATCAAATGTAGATAAAAACAGACCTATGAGTGCTTAAAGAAATCAAATTTACAGTCACATTGCTGATTATGAAAAATATACAAGCCATAAAAATGAAATCTTCCAGTATGACATATCTTCTTGTTGATATGTTGTTGTTAGGGAAACAAATTGAAAACCTTTTTGTAAGTTAATTTCCTACAACTTTTGACTTTAAGTTGCTTTTCCGAAAGTTCATATTTTTAATGTTTAGGTACATTTTTCTCAGCAGAAACCATAAGAAGTATCAATAAACAAAAAATTTACTGTACTTGTCATGTTATTCTGCACATTTTATCATAAGATTTTAATGAAACAGTATTAAATTAATTAATTATAACATTATATGTGTTGAAAAACAATGAACATTTAAGGGCAAAAAACACGTTTTACAAAAAAAAAAAAAAATATATAAAACTCCTAAATAATAAAATTTGAAAATTTCCCTGCATTAAAATTGAAAGAAATACCTACTTAATACACACACAAAAATTCAGATATGTGCCTTTTATGGCTCCAGAAAAAAATGTGCCTACATTTACTAAAATTTAACATTGCTTAGATAGGCGATGATGACCCCCCTTAAACATAAGTTCGTTAAAATAATAAAATAAGATGCACACGATAAAATACATGTTAAATATCAGACTATGCTAAACTAACAGATAATATATCCAAGCATTAAATAGCCTATGTACATTTTCTATAGGTATGCTAAAATAATGGGATGACAATAATAAGAAGAGAAAATAAAGTAATAGGAAAAATATCCAACTGTGATAAAATGACGATTAAAAATATGCATACACGCTCATAAATAGTACGGATAAATATCAACTCACTATAAAAAAAAATGTAAATAATCAATGAATGCTAAAATAACGGGTAAAGTGAACGGATACATAATTCATCTATTATAAAATAATGAATGAAATATTCAAGTACTTTCAAAGAACTGGCAAAATACCTAAGTCGTTTCAAATAACGAATAAGATGACCAAGCACTATAAAAACATGTTAAATATCCAACTGTACTTAAATAACAGATAAAATATCCACGAAAGATGAAATAACAGGTAAAATACATACTCATGTTAAAAGAACAAAGAAATAACCAAAACTTAAAACTTGATAAATATTCATGAAATATAAAAAAAAAACACAGTTAAATATCACATTTGATAAAATAACATGAAACACATCAACGTACACTAGGATAACACATAACCTACTTTCTCCTTTGATGTAATTTTTCAAAAAAACTTCTGGACCAAGTTTTATGATTTGTTTTGCATTTGTAGTTGTCGTTAAGATATTGAAAGAAAGTAGTTACCGTTTTTAAATCGTGAGTTTCGTGCAGGAAAACATGTCTACATACGAACACTATTTTTTGTTTACTGGTGTGACATTAAAACATATAGTTTGTTGAAAATTGTATTTAGATTTTCGTACCCTATACTGGGAAATTATTGTGTACTTTACAGGAATCTTAAGTCAAAAAAGTAAAATCAATACATAATTTGACCACGCAGCTGAAGCGCTGACGTAATTTGAGCGAATTTCCCAAATTAATATATGTCGAATAGCTACCTCCGGATACGAAATAATTATATAAGTAGAATTTGTTTGCACCTCAGCCTCCAGCCCTGGTTCACGCACTGCTTCGTTCCACTTCGTTCAATTTACTATCTTGACTCGGATTATCGACTGGTCTTCTTGGAGTTTGCATCTCGACCTTGCGGCCTCATAACAGAAGCTAACCACGTGGATTTAAACCGAGTACTTTTATGGTATTTTACGTTTTGATCGATTTTGGTTCCTATATTTATCTTGTTTAGATAAAAATCCAAAAAATGTCATTCTAGTACGAAAAATCTCAAAAACAATTAACTTCCGGTCAAAAAAGTGCTTCCGGTGTTTAAATTTGTTTTTCTAACGAACTCGTCTGAGCTATGTAGAAATCCAACGGGTCTACCAAATCGGACGTAAAATAATGCCGTTAGAGTGCAAACACACACACATATATACAAATTTTAATGAAGTGTTCTGGGGTCCATGATCGATGCACATTGACTACTACCGACCTTAAGAGTCTTTCCTTTGGAAATTCGCTAATAATATAGATCCAACAGCACGGATTCTTTAATAAAGTATTAAATAAAAACAGTAAATACATATTTATGTAATGCGGGCTGTATTTAGTATGAGCTTAAAAATAAAAGTAGTTTTGCCAAACGCATATTTTGACAAGTACGAAGTGGTGATGGTTTTGCGTTTTCATAACTGAATATACGAGCCGATAGTAGTTACAGAAAACTTTTGCGTGGAAACGTTGCATATTATATCGTGTAACTAGAATACAATAACTTGTATGACACTTTAACAGGAAAAGTGTGCAACGAAATGCTACCAACTTGTGAATGATGTTAACAGGTTGATTGGCTTCAACCATCTCTAGAGAGTAGGTTGAGGAGGGTCCATTACTACTTAGCTCTATACATGGGAGACTTACTCTATAGTTTCCTCATTAATAAATCAGGCTTCCTTAGTGAGCGTGGGATAACGTACCTGGAGATTACTCTCTAATCCCAAAATACTCGCTACACATGAGTGATTTTTACTTCAACGCAAGTTAGAAATAAAGGGGATATCACATTAAACATTTCTTTTCTTATAATGTGCATAGAAACCCCTGCAACATTGTTTTTAACAGGTGTTTTGATGGTTTTACATATCCTTCATGGGATCACCGACATTATTTCTTGGTAGTTATTTGTTTATAATTGCATGAATATCACAGAAGCAAAATTGTATACAATTATTACAGTTTTAAATTTTGGATTAAAATTAACAATTTTCATACACATTTAAGAACCACTTAATCCTTTACCACAAGCTAAATAAATATAGATATTTTTATATGTTAATATTTTGTGAGCTAAATAAAAAAATAAAAAAATCATCTTGCTTGCCAATAAAAGGGCTCGGTAACTTCCATCCTGCCCATGTTATTTAAGACAATTTCGATATACCTTTCTCAACAATTACTGAAGGTAAGTAGATTTGTGAAAATTTAACGAATATTATAAAAAGCATCAATGTGGTGTAAAGTTATTTTTATAATAGAAATTCCGAAAAAATATTCGAATAAAGGGTAAAACGTGATTCAAAATACTATGTATTTATTTATATCATGTATAACAGTCGGCATTTGACGAAATCCCTATAAGGTAAAACATAAAGAATTAACTGTAAATTTCACACAAAGAACCAATATATTGCTATAAATGTTCTGCAGTTAAAGCGTCATTAGTCAAGTAAAAACTAAAATATACAAAAACCACTTATAACTGACCTAAATGAGCAGATACATAAAAAATCAAATTTGTTGAACCCATTGTATTTACACAACTGTCAGTTCTTTGTCCTTCTCAGGTACTCCTAGTTTAAGCAAATTACCTTACAACTCCACCTCACCCTTGTCTTTTTTGTCTTACTCAGTCAAGCCCCTTCCCTTACAATTCCATCCCACCATCTTAGCCTAGATGTCAGTTTTGTCCTTAACAGTTAGTCAAAAGTTAAGCCCTTCCTTGCAATTCCACCTCACCCTCAAAGCCTAGATGTCAGTTTTGTCCTTAACAGTTATTCAAAAGCTAAGCCCTTTCCTTGCAATTCCACCTCACCCTCAAAGCCTAGATGTCAGTTTTGT
>JAGFPH010000007.1:1688237-1727214 GCA_018207615.1 Philaenus spumarius
TCAAAAGTTAAGCCCCTTCCTTGCAATTCCACCTCACCCTCAAAGCCTAGATGTCAGTTTTGTCCTTAACAGTTATTCAAAAGCTAAGCCCCTTCCTTGCAATTCCACCTCACCCTCAAAGCCTAGATGTCAGTTTTGTCCTTAACAGTTATTCAAAAGTTAAGCCCCTTCTTTGAAATTCCACCTCACCCTCAAAGCCTAGATGTCAGTTTTGCCCTTCTCAGTTATTCAAAAGTTAAGCCACTTCCCTTGGAATTGCACCCCACCCTTATAGCCTAGGTTTCAGTTTTGCCTTTCTCATGTACTCAAGGGTTAGGCCCGTACACTTGCAATTCCACTCCACTCTCATAGCTTAGATGTCAGTTTTGTCCTTCTCAGTTATTCAAAAGTTAAGCCCCTTCCCTTGCAATTCCACTCCATATCCTAGATGTAAATTTTGATTTTTATCATACATTTTTTGTCTTCTATTAATTTAATAAATTCTGAAAAATAACGCAATAAACTTAACACTTTCAGGCGAAAATTGGTTAAAATTTGTGGATTATAGGTAAATTAGTTCCTGAGGAAAGATAAATTTGATATGAATGAGTAAACTTTCTTGAAAATAAGTTTAACAAATTTTTAAATGAAGTGAACTCTCTTATTCTTCCTACACAATTTTTTCCAAATAAAAACTTAAAAGTTTTAAAATTTTTATTTTGGATTTCCCATATTCTCCTCTGGCTATAATTCTCCGTACTGTAACCAGAACATTTTTAAACCAGGCATAATCTAAGTTTCAAATTGTCAACTTCCACATTAAAAACTGTTGAAATAAAAAGCATTAAAACAGTTTTATATATTTTATATGAATTGTGGCCATAAGAAGCTGAAATAATGTAAAAATCGCCGTTGGTAGTTTATGTATTTGAAAAACATTATGTTTTATAGTATTTTGAACAGAAAGTATCAGAGAATAAAAGAGAAAATTTTAAAAACAAATATTGTAAACTATTCAAGTTTTGTTTTCAACTTAAGATATTTGGAGGCTTAACTCTTAACATTTTGGTTGCATAAGTTCGTCTTAAAACATTAAAGATTTATTGATAAGTCGAAACGACAATACTCAGGCTTTCCATTTCCAAAAAATCATTGACCTCCAATCAAAATTAACAACTGACGGAAAAATTATGAATTTAAAGTAAATATTTTAACAGAATAAACGTTCTTGTTTCATTACAGTATTCTCGAAATTATAAATAGCAATAGTTATTATTACATTCTGTTAATTGTTTGAATACGTAATGAGTCTTTTGTACTCAGTAAATTGCGAATACATAATTTTCAAAATTAAATTAATTAAAGTAATTACACACAGCATGCTAATTACAATGGTTTTACTGCCAGTTAAATTAGTTTATGACGTAGATACAACATGGAAAGGCCAGAAGCTAATCGGCTTACTCACATGTATGGTTTTACAGTTTTTGTGTAGCCTATATTCTTCATCCTGCTAGAGAAAATTATATCAACCGGATGAAATAAACTTTGTCGCGAGTTAAATATTTTCAATAGTTGCCGTCCTGTAGCTAGATGCTGTAATATCGTTCTTCTTTAACATAAGAACGGATAGGTTAAATTTCCGAATGATGGGCGATTTGAGCACTTCCTGCAGCTGTCGGTTTAGAAAATCATAACAAATATAATATACAAAGAAATCGTATTGTTTTCTATATATATATTTTTCGGAATTAAAATAGGAAATTAAAATATTATAACTAAGGCTAAAATCTGTATCCATAAAATGTTATTCTTAGATAAATGAGTCACTGTTTATTTCAAAAAGATATTGTTCACTTTCACTTCCTGTAGCTTGCATACAAATTAAATTTGAAATAAAAGTGAAACATTCAAAATTGTCATTGTTTTATTACGAAAAAATAGATTCTGTCATATGTCTAGTCTACACAAAAAAAGTTATTTCATAAATATCACGTGTCGTAGCAGTACTGAACGGTATATTTTTCACTTTCACATCCTATAGCTTGAATACAAATTAAATTAGAAAGAAAATTCAAATGTAATAAATGTTCACTGTTTCATTACGAAAAAAATAGGTCCTCAGATTTATAAAGTTATGCACAACACAAAGTTATTGCATAAAAACTAATATCACTTACCCATGGCATTACTAAACAGTCAAAATATAAAATATGTTACACTTTCACTTCCTATAGTTTAAATACAAATTAAATTAGAAAGACAAGCCAAATAAAAACATTTTTTCACTGTTTCATTACAAAAAATAGTTCCTCACATTTATAAAGTTATATACAACACACACAAAATATTGCATAAAAATTAATATCACGTACCATAGCATTACTGAACAGTCACAAACTAACCCAACTATCGATTATTTTACCATAGATGTAGAATATAATATAAAGAATCGAAATAAAATTAGCAGATGACGAGCAAATCAACAGCTGATTAAGGCACCGTAAATTGCGACTTTTATCAGTTCGTGGGTTAAATGCGCTACGTTGTGTTTTGTATAATTAATTGTAAAGTTTGACGACTTCAGTCTAGTTATTTATAGTAAAATTGCGTCTTAAGATGGGATAAACGTCCCGAAACGCGTCACAAAAAAACAACAACTTTGATTTAGTTTTCAAGTTAGCTAAATCATTTTGCTATTGGAAAACTCTGTTACATTAACAAAGATTATTATTTGCTAAAAGTCATGTAGATAATATATGGATGGAGGTATATAGGAAATCATAACGAGAACGACCAAGGTAAAGATGAAAGTGATGATATATATTATGTAGAATGTACCTACTTGTACATTTGAAAGTGGAGTTTGTTTTGCTGCCGATGACCACCATTATGAATACAAGTTTTCAACGAGGCTAAAGCCCAAGAATGGTTGCAGTAAAATATCATACAGCGCACAATACAGCCTAAAAGCCTTTCGTAAATATTGTTGACAAGCCTAAAATATTGTTGCCTAAAAGCCTTTCGTTGACAAGTTGTTTATATAAACGGATTTAGCCTTGGATCATTACGTCATTACACGGGTAGCAAAAATATATAACATCATTTCAGCCTTTAATAATTAAACATATCAATAACGTAACAAAACACTTTTAAGTTGCCGTCTCCACAAATGAGTTTTAATCCGCTTTTCGCTATTCATTAATTAACGAGTTAAAATTAACTCAATGAAAATGAAACTCTACTACGTCAATATCGGACTATATGTTTTAATATTATACACAACTAGGGGAGACCCCTGCGTGCTTCGCACGCCAACCCCCAATGGAACCTTCTAAAAACATACCTTATGTTTTTTATTTATAACTAGCTGACCCGTACGGCGTTGCCCGTGGTTGTTGGTATTTTCAGTCTTTTTAACGTAATTGTAATTCTTTTTAAGTGTTCGTTGAATACCTGTGCGTATCCTACTGTGGTCATGAAAAAAGTCTACGCTATTTAGGAAAGCATTTAAAATTGTATTCCTGTAAACTACTATGTAACATGAAAAAGCTTTAAATATATCGTTTTAATTTATAGTTTTTACTAAGTTTGACTTTCACTTAATTTCATTGACAATGTTGAGAGCACCTACGGCCTTAGAGGAAGCTACGTACCAAATTTCATTCCAATTCGTTCTTATAGGGATTTTTAGTAACTTTAACCCCCCCTTCCCAAACCACCCTAAAATTTCGAATTTCTTTTAACTCTTTCTTAGCGAGGGTTTAAATTAGCTGGGGGTCGTAGAAAAGACATTTGAATCACTTTGTAACATCCGCGTTAATTTATTATGTAACAAACTGGTTCAAATAGAGTTTGTAATTTTAAATGTATAGGCCTAATTAGTATAAGATATATATTGTTTAGTATTTAAATATACAATATACAGTAAATATCAAAATAAAGCTACGAATGTGATATTTTAATAGCATTTAGTTTAATTCAGATGGTTTGTTTAGTTTTCAATAAAATATGTTTAAACTCGTGTATGTTTATGGTTATGCATGGTGTCAAATAATTTGTTTGTTATTATTATTATTGATAGCGAAAATATGTTTTGAAAAGTATTAAAAACTTCATAGTTATGATATATTTTATATAAACAATGTTTTAAGTAGCATATCTCTAAGTAGGCCTATATAGATATTTAATAACCAATGTTTGAGTTGAATTATAATTCTGTAAGCATTTTTATTTGTGTTTGTTTATAGTTTTTCAATCTAACCTTAAAAAGCTGTTGGTTTTGAAGAGTATTAAAGTGATTATAAATTTGCTAAGTAATGTTGCTATGGTAATACATCTAAACAAACATAAGCTTTTTATACGAACAGCTGTTTTTGTGAGCTATGGTTTTGAGTTCATACAATAAATGCTGTTCAGTTTCTTCCAAATTTGAAACTTTTTCGGGAAACTTTTCAAACTTTTCTTTACGTATAAACCTTCTATGAACTACTACAAACATTTTAAGACCAAAAATAGCCAAATCGGTCCAGCCGTTCTCGAGTTTTAGCGAGACTAACGAACAGCAATTCATTTTTATATATATATATAGATAATGATGTACGGTTAATAATAACCTAAAAACTAAGATGGTAAGTAATGATAAATGTTCCAATCAAATTATTTCTTGTATTTGATAACAGCAGTTATAATAATGGTTAAAAGAACCAGCAAGGCTCATGTCTACACTTTAAATCCCTAACCTAAAAGCTAGAAATATACAAAATAATTGCTTCAAATTTTGAAATCAGCTGTTAATAGAAATATTGGAGCAAACAGCTAAATCATCTGTTATTTTATTCAATTGGTTGCTATGGTAATAAATGTGTTGGTTTATCATTCTAGTCCTAACCTAAGATTTTTTTCCGACTAAATTTGTAAATATTGAAATAAAAACTGGTTTTTATCGAAATGAATTATATATAGCCTATGTTACTCAGGGATAGTGTAGCTTTTTATTAGTAAAACTATTTTTACAATCGGTTCAGTAGTACCAGAGTTTACCCCCTACATACAAACAAACAAACAAACTTTACCTCTTTATAATATTAGTATAGATAATTAATTATGTTTGTGGTACCATCTGTGATTGTGATTCCATACAAGCAAGCATGTATTATCTATGAATCCTTAAAAAAGTGTACCCGTCTTCCCCGAGGCAATAAATTGAAGGATATTGAAGGGCTTCATAAGCAAGGTGTGTTTCAAAATGCGTTGAAGTGAGTGTGCAATACAATGTCACGTCTATTGAAATACTGAACAATTAGCTGGCAAATTGGCAAGACCGTAGTCTTGGTGGAAGACAGCATCTGGTTTTATAACAATGGCTGCTTATCTGTAACTGAAAATGACTTTATTGAAATTTTATGACTAAATTTGGAATAAATTTTGAGTGGGAATGAGATGGTGGATCGATGGAATACACTGGGATTGACTAAGAAAGTGTGTGGTGTTTAAGAATAGAGCTTGGATTTTTGGATACTTATGGTGGTTCGTAAACCAGACATAAGGGACGCTTTCTTCTGACCTGCGCAGGTGCAGGATCAGTGATGATCTGTTTGATGTGTGTGTGTTGAGACCCTTCGGCTCTGTGTTTGACTCTATGTGTTAATTTTACGATGAAGTCCTCGAGTGTGGGGATTTTGTGCCCTAGAGATGGTGACGTTCGATACGGACCATGGGGAGTTGGTGATCCAACGGTGAGTTTTGTTCTGGAAGGAGTCCAACTTTTTCTTCCAAGAAACAGATAGCAGAGAGTACCAAGCTGGAGCTGCGTACGTAAGTACCGGTCTGATATATGTTTTGTACATGGAAGGAGTCTGCCACGGACGGATTTAGCCCTTGACAGAGTTTGCTTGGCGTGATAGGAAAGGTTTAATTTAGCGTCAAGCGTGATTCCATTGTATCTGAATTTGCGGGTCCATGCTATGGGTGATTTATTTAGAGTTAATTGGATTTTAGGAAAACTTCGTAGTGGAGAAAATTGGATGGCTTGCGTTTTGTCTGTGTTTACTGCAGTTCTCCACTTCCTGAGCCACGGTTGTAGGGCATCCAACTGTTGTTGAATGACCGACGAGCCATATTCCAGGTTCAGAGTCCTGTAGTAGAACATAGCGTCATCAGCAAAGAGTCGCAGTGATACTTTGGGGATGACTGGAATATCGTTAGTGTACAGAAGGTACAGTAACGGACCAAGAACTGAGCCTTGGGGAACTCCTGCCTCGATGAGTCTAGAAGTGGAAAGTGTACCTTCGACAGCAACCTGGAACCATTTGCTATCGAGGTATGAGCTTATGAGATGTACATAGCATGGAGGAAATGGGCTGCGGGCTAGTTTGTAAAGCAGGCCTTCGTGCCATACTTTGTCAAAAGCTTTTGATATGTCCAGGAACACTGCAATAGATTGATTTTTGTTGTTGAAGCCATCAGAAAAGTCGTTGAGAACTTTTACAAGTTGGAGTGTTGTGGAATGTTCCCTTCGAAAGCCAAGGCTCCTACACACTTTAGTAGAGTTCGCGATGATATAGCGCCTGACCAATGAGAGAGCAGGATTTGGTCACGTGACCAAATAGGCCCCAACCTCCACCAATCAGTGTTGGGTTAAGTCCAGTTATATATTTTTAACGTACGCTGTAACCGTTTTATTACGTCTCAAAAACAAAACTCTGGTTTTGGCCGAGAGCTCCTGCTCTCTGATTGGTCGAAATTTTGTTGCAGGAAGAGGGGTGGGGCATTTCCAAATCCTGCTCTCTCATTAGTCGGACGCTATATATTCGCGAACTCCACTCACCTTCCAAATCAACCCGATCTGATCTTCAATTTAAGAAATGAGATCGCTATCCACACTGTACAATTTCTTTCTTCCGATATCGTCATCAGTCAGTACAACTCGACTCCCAACATAAACACACCCTCGTAATGGTACAGTTTTTGTGGAAAAATCCCAAAATTAGGGTGGGTCTTACAACCAGAAAGCCCCCGCCAGAAAGGAAATTTTGAGCAAAAATGTGGCTAAGGGAAAGAAAGAAATTAACTTTTTTAGGCATATGTTAAAAAGACAGTTTTAAGCACTGTCTAAGCTATCTCTATTTCAGTAAAATGTATGGCTGGCGTTCCATAGGCCTCGCTCATATTTTAGTAACACTCCAACAGTTCAATAAAGTGTTCTCTACATTCTCTTCAGCCATTTTACTCACGAAACAAAACAAAATGAAGAACTAGTTCATCAACTTGCAGACCGTTGAAAAGAATACAAACTAATATTAAGAACCGACGCCCGATTGCGCTACACATTGCGATCTAGGAAGGAAAATGAAGGGGTCGGAGGGGGCGGGGAGACCGTCTGACCTTCCTAAACCGGATTACAACTTTCTTGTTAAAAAAATCAACACAATTTGTCATTTTCCTTCTACATTTAGGACATCGGATCGGATTGGATTGGAAGGTGTGAAGAACACTACAACTTCGTTTACTACCTTCCACGATGGTCTGTTAAAATTTTGATCCGATGACTTTAAGGCGCGTTTATGCAATGTTGATAATTACAATCAGTTTAGATTTTGCATCCACAGCGCCATTAGTTACAACAAATGCACGCGATTCACACTTTAAAGTTTACATATATATTTGTATTTGTAAACCAATTTTAATGAAACAAACACTAAATGTTAGCCCAAGCTTAACTCAATACAGTACTGAAACCCACATACAAATTGGGAGGCGAAGTTTAAAACACTTTACCTTATATATTAAATATTTTTTAGTCGTAAATTAAGTTCATGTAAAAATATTTGCAAGATATTAAAGTTAAATAATAACCTGAATTATAATATTAAGTTAGTTTTCAAAAATTATATCTACTAAACAATAGACACGAAGCAGTTATATATAAGAAAGACCGACTAGAGTGAGTGAATGAGCCGCTCTACTTTGTGAGGTATGTAAGCAAAAGATGTAAAAGCACATAAATAACAAAGTTTGTAACAACAAGCTGCCGTATACCACCTGATCCTTGCACTAAACACAACACTAAATAATGTTCGTAAATCCAGAGAACATGTTTCACAAGTTTTGAACTGTCTTAAATGTAAACCTGAAAATACAAATCTGTTTGTCAAGTGTGTACAAGTTTAGAAAAGTTATCGTTTTTACCAGCATTTTTCTGCTTCTTGTCCTGAAATTTTCCTACCTACAAGATTTCTTATGTAAAGAAAACCTTGTATCCTTCATAGCAAGCTTGTTCAGAAACCTACAGAGTGGTTTGAAAGTTATTTGTTTGCTTTTACCTATTCTAAAAAAACTGTTACTTACTTGTGAATAATAATTACCTGATTCTAAATTTGCCAAATTGGTTACAAATAAACGTGTTTTGTTTTATTGTAGACCTAAACTAAAGTTGTTTTAAGTTTTTGATCCAAATCAGCTGTTTTATTACTAATATGTAAAAACATATGCTTTAATTTTATTAAATTACAATACAGTACCTAACCATTTTTCGTTGATTTTTGTTTGTGTTTGCATTTAGTTTGTTAATCAAACCTAAGAAAGCTGTTGGTTATGAAGAATAACAAACTGATTCTAATTTGCTAATATGGTAATTAATGTAAACAAACGTGTGTTGCTGAGCTTTTGATCCGAACAGCTGTTTTATCTGATATAGTTTTGGGAGTGAACCCCCGAAATATCACTATTCTTACGTTTTAAAATACTTTTTTGCAAAATACTTTCTTAGTGTGCGTCTATGACCCCATACGAATATACCTTTAAACTATCGTATTTGTATCGAAAACGGTAAACAATGACATTCGTTAAAAATAGGTTGACGAAATACAAGGTGCTGAAGCAATACTAATGATTGCATGTTTTGTTCTTAATTACTACAATATTAAAAACGAGCGACCCGCGTACCCGTGTTACCACGGGTAAAACATTTGAAAAAGTTAATTAATCTTTAGGCGTTGATTTCCAACACCTGATACATTTGTTTTTCTTTACAATTAATTGTTAACTTTTTATATATTGTAATAGTTTCAATATGGAAATTTCTGAAACTTCAGGAACCTATATCTCAGGAACCACTTGACTTATATACTTGAAACTTCGGTTTTAGCAGTTCGGTCTTTGATTGTGTAAAATTTCAAGAACCTAGCCTTATACAGTTTTTGAGTTGAAAAATCAAACGAACAGACTTAGCGTTTTATTAATATGATGTAGCTTTTTCCTTGCGGTTCAGGAAATAGATGATTTTTTAATTTAATTATTACTATAGCTAGCAGGCTTAGTGTGAGAAAGCTTCTCGCAATATACTCGACAGATTTGTTCTTCCATCACAAATTCCTTCTCCTGTTTCCTTTCTCTCCTTAAATCCCCAAATCTTCAAAAGTATTTCATTTTGATTGGTCGGATTCCAAGAAAGAATGCAATAATGTCCACAATCGAGCAAAGATAAGAAACGGAACCATTGATTTGACAGTTACGGACTCGACGTCAACAGTTTTAAACAATTATAATAAATCAAAACGTCGTGCATCATTTAAATAGATTACGATTCAGATACAATTATTACTTTAAAATTGTAATATTTAGGCTTAGTACATTATTTGTTCTATTTGTATTAGCAGTTGTAATACTTATAATTCGACGTATAAAAACATAAATTCTGCTAAGAAATGACAATAAAGGGTTTAAAATGGTAATGTCACGTGGTACTGAATTTGCTGTAAACCTGTTGGACATTCTACAAATTACCCATAACGTTTGAAGTGAAAATTTTTTATCCGCGGTAGGCCTGGATCAGAGAAAGAGGGTAGGACAACAAAAATAGAGGGTCGTTGACAACTTTGTCCTATTCTGTAAAACGCGTTATACGAAATCCACACGCATGCGCAGACGTACTGCGTGTATACGTAACATTCCTCTAGCCAAGGTGGCCTGATCGAGACGAGAATTGAAACGGCCCCTCTTTTTCGACACCAACCGGCAATTGAGATGAAAGATAGGGAGAATCATCTACAAACACAGTCTACGCGTATGCGTCACTTGTGTTAATACGTAGAATGAGGAACCTACGTTGTACTATATTGTACATTAGCCGAACACGTTTTAATAATTATTTAATTACTAGTGGATCCGGTTATGCTTCGCCATTGCTTGATTTGAGTAGTATATAAATATATAGTTGGAATAGTTCTTATGATCATGTCAGACGGTAGAGTGCCTATTTAACACATGGGTATTTAAAACTAATGCAATTTATTTTATATTGGCAGCTATCCCATTTACATTATTATTTAATTGTAAGGGTAGCTATACCGTTTCGTTACTTTAACTTAAGTAATCAAATTGCAAATGTTTTGAATTCACGTAAGATTAATATTACACAAATTTAGCTTTATAGCTTGTAGGAAGTTAGTACAATTTATTTTTATTTCATAGGGGTAGCTACCCCATTTTAGTCTCTTTGTAGTAACCATATTATCTAAACAATATGTGTAAATTGTGAAATTTTAGTGAAATTAGTTGAGTAGTTTTGAAAATATAGAAAACGTTTTATATAAATGATTGTTTAATTTTAATGATAGTTTCCAATTTCGTTCTTTTTCACTTATGTAATAGAATTGTTAATAGTTTTTATACCACTGAAGAATAATATTGTACAATTTGAGTTTTATTGGTTGTAGGAAGTTAATTCAATTTAGAATTTTATTGTATAGGGGTAGCAACCCTACTTCAACCACTTAGATTGTAGTAACTGTCATGTCTAAACATACCTGACATTAATATGGATAATATGTCAACAATTTCAGTGAAATCGGTCGAATAGCTGTTTTGAGTCTAAGAGTTTTGGGGACAAGGAAGCAAAGAAACATTAATTTGTATATAATACAGATTGTTGAAATATTAAAACGAATGGACGAAATCTGCTGTTAAATGTTTGAATAATTGTTTATTGTTTAAATTATTTTTGTTTACTTCGTTCTTCTTATTAAATTACTTACTTAGAAACTACTTAGACCTACAAACAACAAACTATACCTAACTGAGTTTACTCCATTAGGGATTTTCAATATGGTAAATGTACAGAGCCTATAATTACATAATTTACTTAAAGACCTGAAATATTTTTTGGAAGACAAAACAAAAAAATCATACATTTTAATCGTAGGCCTACTTAAATAGGCGTTCTTTAAAAACAACTACTTAGGCTTCCAAACAAAAAACTGCAATGCATAAAATCCGCCGTTCCTGGAACCTAAGAAGTTTTTTAGTAATGGGTATACGCTACCAAAAATTGATACTATGGCATTATGTAAAACATATTAAAATGTTTATACATTGAACGTTTTTCCAATTTGACGTTTGCTTAGTTACAGGAGTACTGAAATAAAAACAATAAAAGAAAATGTATGCGGACATTAAGATATAAAAGACTATATTGAAAATAAGATAAGGACAGCTTGAAAAGAAGATGAATGAAGCTAAGCAATGAAAGGAAGGAAAAGAAGGAGGGAGATAAAAGACACTAAAAATGGAAAATAGGAGAATTA
This sequence comes from Philaenus spumarius, assembly GCA_018207615.1. Taxonomy (NCBI): domain Eukaryota; kingdom Metazoa; phylum Arthropoda; class Insecta; order Hemiptera; family Aphrophoridae; genus Philaenus; species Philaenus spumarius. Next base: position 1,699,802 of record JAGFPH010000007.1, read on the forward strand.
TTAAGGGGAGAAAATAATAACTGCTTCAGAGCATCCAAACTGGTGAAGGAATGTCTCTCATCATTATTAAAAAATGAGATGGGTGTTTGGACATCGTGGCATTCAAATGTATGATATGGCAAACAACCTCGCCAAGAAAGGAGAATCTCCATCCTCCAAAAGTTGAAAAATCAACTCTCGTGGTCAAAATTCTCTGGAGTTAATTAATCATGATTTTTAGTGTGCTGGATCCGAGAATTTGTCGTTTGCAACCACAATTTCCTGGAGTTGCAATGTTGCAAGTTTTAACTTTTAATAATGTTTTACTATTTTTACATACACACTTAAAGTATGAAATTCCAATTCAGTTTTGTTTATTACAAAACCAACAACGTTTTGGTAAATTTAATGTAGATGAAAAAACTAGGAAACAAACAGTTAGCCCTACATGTTTATCTAAAAATTTTTGTTTTAATACTTGTTATTTGCTGACAATCTGTTCATGGTATACATAGAATGTAGTACTGTACATGTTCCATTCTGTGTTTTGTACATTCCAGTACACTTCAATATCATTTAATAATACGTTCTTTAAACGTTGTGCCAGTAAAAGTATTGTTTTAACTGTTGTAGATCAGTGATGTACATGACTGACAGTTATGAACATTTTTTTTGGAGCAATATATATGTTCTATACATAAACTAAGAATAAGATTTACAATACACGGAAAACTGTAAAATAATGGTAGCAGTTTAACTAATAAATTTGTAAAGTTTCTTAAGACAAAATTATAATAGATCTATTATGAGAGATTTAATGGCATTTCTGTCTTTCTTCATCCAAGTACACAACACATTGCCCTACTTCGTTTACATCTCATCCTTTCTTTCCACCTTTTTTTTTGTACCCTCTTCTCTTGTTTTCCCTCTGTAAACCATTTTTCTCATATTGATCTCTTATTTTCTCCCTTTTTCCTCTCTATTCCCTCTGCCTTTCTTGTCCCATCCCTCATCATTTCTATTCCTCTGTCACACTCTCTCAGATGAGCCTATCACCATCCTCTTACCATCTCCATATTCTAAATCTGCCTATCTTATTCTGCTCCAAATTATTTCTACTTCTTAATAACCGCTTTCCATTCTCTCCAGTATTTCTACATTCTACTCTCGTATTCTTCCTATCATTATCGTATCTATCACATTCTACAATCGTATCCTTCTCACACCCTGGTGTGAAACTGAACTTATGCTTTTCTTATCTCTTTCTAAGTCCCCTCCTACCAATATTCTTCATCCTTTCTTGTTTTTGGTAGTCTTTATTCTTGTACTGTAACCTTTATCTTAGATTTGTATTTTTAAAGTTTTTAAACTCTTTTATTTACATTTGTGCGCTTAATGAATGTTTAGTCTTGAATAAAAATGGTAAATGTTTTCCTGTAAATACCTGTATAAAACGGAAAAGAATTGAACACAACTTCTCACATATAATACACAAATTTCGCCACCAAGCGTTTAAGTTTGATTATTGTTCTTCATGCAACATTGAAGTTGTAACGCGATATAGTCATTTATTTGTAAGAATTTAAGTTGAATTAAATTTATTTATTTTAAATTATTATTATTTATTTTATAATATATACTACATCAAGTGATCCTCAATATTATTTAGAAGACTAAATGGCATTTTATACAACTTCAGAAATAATAGAAAATTTTTATTTCTAATTGAAAACTTCAACTAAGTCAGTAAATTTGGAACTTTTTTGGTTTATTGTTAAACTTATTCGAGGTAACTAAATGCATACATTTTTGTTTCAGGTTGAAGTTATGAGCTTTAAACAAGAAACACTTCAGCCACCGTAAGACTTTCATCTCAACTGATTCGGTGGTTTACTTGGAGGTTTTCCTTGGCTTACAATTTTTTGTTTTTTTTATATATTTTACATTACAAATTTTAAACGGTTGTCATTTTGAAAAAATATATAAAAAGCTTTGCTGTTAGTACATAGGTAAAAGATTTCATACCACATATGTATCGAAAATTTGTGTTCAATATATTTCCTACATCCAAAGATAACCAGTATTGTGGATAACTGGAAAACGGAGCACTTCCGAACTCACGTCTATATGAGTTTGTTTTCCTGTCTATTCGGGTACCAGAGACCCTGTTGTTCCTTTTGCGTGAGTGGATTGAGAACATAACAATATATTAAGGAAAAGGTGTAAATATGGGCACCCTCTTTTGTTTTTGACTTAAAGTTACTTTCTTTTGGGAAAAATATAGATTTTTTACATTTATTAACAACTATAAGAATTTTACTAAATAATAGGAGGTAAAATAATTAGTAATCTAAATTATTTCAATTTAAAAACGAAGATTTACAAAAACCTTTAAAAACATCACCAGAAAAAATGGGGTGCAAATATGGGCCCTCTCCAAAAAAGTCACACAAAATCGTTTAAAATGGTTTAAAACTGGATAAAACCATACAAACGGATAATGAACAACTTGTATATTTGAGAATTTTAAATGAAATGAAATAAAAAAATATTTACAGAAATCGCAAACATAAATTGCTTTTTCAGCTCCGGCACAATCTAAGTGTGCCCACAACTCGCACATAACACATTTAACCCACACTGCTCCACGAGTGTCTTTAGAGAACTTTTCTTCACAAAAGATACAATTTGCATCATTCGAGTCTGGTGTAACCCCATCGTTTATATCCATGTCATCATCACTGTCTACAAGGGGAGGGTGCCCGGAGTCTGATGAGTCCGATGATGAATCATTTCGTTTGGTGGGTTGAATTTTCTTTTTCCGAGTGCTTTTGGTCTTCCCACCCCTGCCCTCAGGCTGGTCTCTAACGCTGAGAAAATTCAACGATCTCTTCTTGAGGGCACTTTTGTCAAGTGACTTGGTCAATTGATTCTTGTATGGCGTTCCAGTGATGAGGCTGGCACTTGCTGCTTTGCGCCCCCGAGTGGTGGTTCTCTTTTTAATGTTGGGGACAGGAGATATGTCTAACGGTGAATCTGCACTTGAAGTTCCCGGGGAACATTGTGATGTTTTAGCAGCTTCATCAACTGGCATATTTACAGCCTGATGTGCTAGTATATCAGAATAACTCGAAGGAGAGGCAGATGATGTCGATGGACCAGGAAAAGCAAGTGGAGGAGCACGTGATTCTGAAACATTATTTTCCACCATGGAGCAAGTTTTTCCTGCAACCAACTCAGCAGCTATAAAGTCAGCGTCGGTGAAGATATTGCGGTTCATAGGGTATATCCCAGGTACTTTAAACACGTTTACAGCTATCTCAGCCGTTTGGGTACGAAGGTAGGCTTGACCAAAAACCTCCATAACATCGTATGGTGTAAGGGGACGATCATTCTGTTGCAACCATACTCTGACTCCCTCGCTGTAATACGTTTTTAGGGGCCCCATAAAAGTCTTGTCTAAGGGCTGTAATTTGTGGGTGGAATGAGGAGGAAGTGAGATGATAGTCACATTGTTCTTTCTGGCCAAGTCAATAACATCTGGATTACGAACGTGGCTATAATGACCATCCAAGATAATTATAACAGGCCTTTGCTCAGTAGGACATGTTTTCTCAATAAAGTGAACGAACCATTCTGTGAACAAATTTGTTTGAACCCATCCTGAAGGATGGGCTCTACCAATTGCACCATCAGGGCAGCCTCTCATTAAAGCATGGGTCATGTTTGTTCTAGGGAAAATTATCATTGGCGGGACATAATGGCCCGAAGCGCTCATGCATGCTATGATTGTGATAGTTAATCACGTGCTCTTTCTGCGGACGTTAAAGCTGCAATTTGTTTTTTTCCCTTTCATCCCTATTACTTTGGGAATTCTGCTCTGTACAATGGACAGGCCCGTCTCGTCCATGTTATACACTCGGTCTGCTGGATACGAGTTTTTGTTGAAAGCGTCTGCCAATAGATCGAAGAAAGCTGTCACATTATTTTTATTGAAACCCAAAGCTCTAGCATATGATGTTCCACAAGGTTTGCGAATTGACAGCTGATCCTTGTGTCTCTCAAGAAAAAGGTCAGGCCAAGCTCGTCCTGCTTCTCCGTTTTTGAAAGGGGTTGTTAAGCCATTTCTCTGGACAAGTAAATATGCCATTCGTCTAAGGTCCCCTAAAGTGCATCCAAAGAATTTTTGCTCCATCACTAGGAGGTATGAAACTAATTGCTTTTCGAGATCGGAATTTAAGAATGGTTTCCTTCCAAGTCTTGCTTCTTGAACCGCTTGCTCGGGGGTTTTATCAACTTTAAGAAATCTCTGCAGAGTACTACGAGGTACTTCAAACCTTCTTGCGGCACCTTTAACGGAAGCCTCCTTAGCTTTCACAGCTGCGATTGCACGCACCATCTGAGATTTATCCCACTGATTCCTCTTGTTCTTTCATTCATAACGCTTCTTCGTCCTCGGCATTCTGAAACAGCAAAAAAAAAAAACCTTATTAGCTCAATTTGAAGAAGAAGGTTTCATTTCTAGCTCTTTCTATGTGAATAACCCGATGTATAACATGTTACATTATGCTCATTACCCAATGTATTATAAAATAAAACTAACAGATGCTTTGAGGTACGAAAACTTTAATGGCCTTATAATTATTTATAAAGTTATTATTAGTCTACATTATGATGGTTTTACCCGTTTTTAGCCTCAATGGGATCAGGTCAAAACATATAAATTGTTTTGTTGCTATGTCAGTTGTGCATATCAAATTCCGAATATCTATTTTCCATTTATTTTGTTTAAGAAAAAGATGGTGCAATTATGGGCACCCTTTAAATGAGGGCCCATATTTACACCAAGAAAGGGTGCCCATATTTACACCAACCCTGCCTAAGCAAGATGTCCACTATCACATGTAATCTAAAGTCGAGCATGACTAAATGAATGCTTCTATAATTAGCTTAAGATCTCTGCTTTTCAGATATCACAGTGAAATTATTTTAAACTAACCATAAATAGATGAAAATAAAATGATTTCACATACCTGTCAAAGTTTTGGAGTCCAGAACAAACACTAATTCGCACAATAGCTCACGCTGCATCCGCACTACTTGAAATAAAGATGCCAACTGCTCCTAGATATCTTATAACAACAAGTGGCGCCATTTACAGTACCGGCCACCAGTCTGCAGCACCTCATATACCCTCTAGACAGGGGTGCCCATAATTACACCTGTGCCCGTTTTTACACCTTTTCCTCTACATTTTTTAGAGCTATGTATTTTGCATCACGACCTATGTAACTATCGAAAATACATTTAAAGAAAATCATTGCAATATGTACTTTATAATTGTCTGAATAGTTTTCTGCTGTTAATTTAAAAGCATTGGATAAGTAAGTTGGCCGTAGAAGGCAAGGTGGATACAAGAAGATTGACCAGAAAAACTTCAGCACATTAATTATTCTCTCAAATGTTACCGAACAAAAGAACTTTAACCAATGTCCTGGTCAAGTCCCAAGCTTAACCGGGAGAACAATAACTTTGAAACAATTAGTCTTTGTTGAACATATTTGCCCACGGTTCGACTACTACGAATAGCTCTTGTTTCCTGGTTTAGAAGTGTGGCATTTTAACATTCTTGTTGGGGTCGTGTAAGTCTCTAATCTGTCGGCATTATTACAAACAAGACTGGAGACTTTTAAAATTTCTTGCTTTTATCGTTTATCTTTTACATTTTATACGGATTCTATTTCAATTAGTGCCGTACTAGTCTTCTATTTTATTTAATATATTTCGCAAAACAACTTGAAGAAAACAATTTTAACAGCTCATAAATTGACCGCAATGTTCAATTTTCTTGAACACGAGAAGATTTAAATGAATTTAAAGATTTGTTATTCATTAAAATAGTTTGATCCGTCTAAGCTATACTACATTACATCCGGACGTACATAATATATACTGGTTCACTTTCCTCACATCCATTTCTATTAAGCATTTAAATACAAATTTAACTAATTATTAGCAAATTTCCATAGGAAAGATGAGCTATTGCCGAGACCCTTACGGTAAGACCTAAGGACGGGAGTAGTAAATGAGCACCGATCATGGTCCCCAGAACATGTTTTGGGGTGTCATTAAAAATTGTATATAAATTTCGCACTTTAACGGCCGCATTTTTCACCGATTTTGTCCAAATTTGGTACATACATTGTTTGTCTAAGTCGCTCGGACGAGTTCGTTAACCAAAAAATCCAACAACTGGAAGCACGTTTTTCGACCGGAAGTAACTATTTTGGAGATTTTTCGTACTAGAATGAAACTTGTTTTATCTAAACAATTAAATGTACGATATTATTCTGCAAATATTTTTTTTCAACCTTATAGCTTTCCCCCAAAATCGATTAAAACGCAAAATACCATAAAAGAACCCGGTACGAGGGGGATTTTACAGTGGGGGAATATTTTGTTCTGAGGCCGACGGCCAAGTTTGTCAGATGCGAGTGAAGAGAAGCAGTCCACAACCAGAGGCAGCAAGGTCGAGGTGTAAACTCGACTTTTACCGCTGCGAGTGGAACGAAGCAGCTGGAGGCTTTAGTTGCAAACAAAAACTATTATTATATTTTTAAGGCTATTCAGTGCCTTCGTGAGTAAACGATTTCCTCAAATAGCTGATTGACACCCTAAAGTATATAAATTTAATTTTGGAAATTCCCTAAACTTACGTCAGCGGTTCAGCTGCGTGATAGAATTATTTTGCATATATTTTTTGTCAGAAAATTTGGTTAAATAACAATGAAAAATTGTTGTTTCACTTGGCTATTGTAAAAATAAATAATATTTTTATTTTAAGGTTAAAATTTTCTTCAAAAAAGATACGCTCTATTTCCAATTTTTTTAACTAGGCCTATTGTGTTCTTATACGTGCGAACCTTTAATTTGTACAATATTGCTTCAAAATAGGTGTAAATTTCTCCAAATATTTTCCAACATTAAAAAAAATCATTAACACTTAATTTAAAAAAAGTTTAGCGTTAAAAAAGGTTTATTTTATTATTAAAGCCTGTTACGTCCTTTTACTGTCGAATCTAATTGATTTAATTTGCTAGAAATAATTTGTATTAGGAATCCATTTGTGCTCATATTATTTTCCTGAATGCCTGATTTGCAAAAAAATTTTAAAGGTAAAGGTAGACGAATTGTTAAAATTTAACAGATTTTATGGGAATTTGTAATGTAAAACTAGTATACAGATTGATTGTTAATTACCTAACTGTTATTATGCAACAATTTGAAAGAAATGCTATATAAGATACACAAGATGGAGACAACATACTTTTACATATAAAACCTTTGCTAGCTGACTTTTTTGTTATTGAAAATTTAAAACATAACATAATATGATTAACGATTTTATAACGTATCTTAGAAAATAAAAAATGATAAGTATTTCCCTGAGCAGTTCATCATTTCAAATCAGCTTATCTTACACATTAACGTTAAAAATTAAAAAAACCTCCTCAATAGTAAGTTAATATTTTACAAACAATGAAAATGTTAGTCTAATAAGCAAATTTTCGAAAAATCTATTATATCTGGCCTCTGATTACTTTAGTTTCTCCATTACACAGACTCATTAAGCGGATATATATATTTTGTGTATATTAATTTTGTTTGTATTATAGATTTTTGAATTTAAATACACAATTTGCAATTAGTTTTTTTTATATTTAGGAAATTATGTCTGTTTTACTGAGGGAACTTGACAGTTTTGCAGAGTTCGTATTCATAGATGTGTTATAAAACATGAAAGTACGAGCGTATTTTTTTGTTTTTCCAATGCTTTTTTTTTCACATAATGTTATGTAAGTGGCTAGAAAATCTTATCTTCTAAAGCGAGAGATAATTGTTTGTCTGCTAAATGGATCTGGAATCTCCGTCTAAGGATTTTTCATTTTTTGATTTTAAATAGGGCTTTTGGCAACGAGAAATCGATTTGAAATGGTCACCAGTCTGGGAAAATTCGTTTTCTATGCCTTTTTATTAAATTAAAAAGTGAAATTTGTCCATTTTAAACAATACAAAGCACAGCTGATGCAAATGTTTTCAATGCCATTACAATAATCATCTGCTTTCTTTTAAACTGTATATTTTAAGCCTAATGTTGTATCTATTTATATTTACCATGGCAACGAATACTTCTGCTAAATAAACATACCCTTTATTTAGTTGTTTAATGTTATAGGCCTAACCTAAACGATGTTCACGGAAATTTGCAATAATAGTTATTGACGTGAGCGAACTAGGCCCTAGGCCTAAATCGATATTGAAATATTAAACTTTAATTTAGGCCTGACTTATTTCTGAGGCATAGCGTTGAGATTATGGTTAATCCTTTAAACTGTATTTTTATTACAGGTAAGCCTAATGTTGAATATACCGTTTATTTAGTTATTTAATGTTATAGGCCTAACCTCAAAACTCAATAATCCAATATTTATTATTGAAATCATAGCCCTGCTTATAATCGAGCTTTAGCTCGGTCTCCTGGTACTTACTTTAATAAAGAAACAAAAATACTTTTCTCATAAGACTGCAAAATTACAAAAACACAGCAAAAAGTCTGTTTTTCAACTTTAGACGCTTTTTACCACAATTGTATTTTTGTGTTCAGGAAGAAAATGGATATGACGTTAGAACGGATGAAGATACTTTGCCGAAATTTGTTGTAGACTTAAACCAAAACATTGGAGTTAATTTAGGAAAAACAAATGAAAAAGTAAATAAAAATACATCTTTTTAAATATGTTTTTTTATTTATTTTATATTTATAGTTGTACTTTATTAACTTTAATTAAAATACTGGAGTAGTTATTTACCTAAAATGTTAAACCAAAAATATTAAAGTAGGTCAAGTATTTTAAAAGTTATATCCATTTAAAAAATATAGTAACATTTAAAAAAAATGAGTTCCATTTTTCTACTATTTATATAAAAATTGATTATAGAAAATAAATAATTGGAAAATAACCATAAATATATATTTTAATATTTTCATGAATCCCCTTAAGTCCTTATACGTGGCCGCAGAGAATTTGGTAGGTTGTTTATTCAAACACCGAAGTTGATTATTTAGAGCTCCGAAAACAGCGTCTTTCGAAAATTAATTATAATTTTACAAGTTATAAAGATTTTGATTAGTGTTTAAATTTACCGTTTATTGGTATACTATAAACCAAAACTTTATTTAGTAAGTTTTTAAATCGGTGGCCGTTTACAATTTTCACAATAAGTACCTCGAAAACCTTTGATTTTACAATTTTGAATCATGTTAATCATTTTATATGTGTCCTAAGCTTGATTGAAATTGGCCCACTTTTTCTTTCCACCTATACCTGAATAACATACTCACACATACGTACACACTTTTTTTATTTATATTATTATATTAATCTATCATAAAAAGGTGATGGATGTGAAGAATAATAACTGATTCTCAATTTGCTAAGTTGGTTGCTTTGATAATGAATGTATTTATTTTGTACTCAAGGCTGTGTTGGTTCAATATTATATTATATTATATTACATTCTTTATAAGACCATGTAGGATTTATAAAGTGAATTCTCTTTCCGAATTGCTGATAATATATATACAATATAAATACTTAACTTTTATCGTAGCCGAAATCTTACTTAATGAAATTGAAATTAACCACATCATGAACCCAAATAATAGATTCTCCAGAAACATAATACATTACCACCGTTACGTGGACGATATAATCTGTTTTTTCGATGGCACAATGAGGCAAATAGATTTATTTACTAAGTATTTGAATAACTTAAATCCCCTAATAAAATTCACTTCTGAAATAGAGTCCGATAACACTATCAACTACATTAACCTAACAATATCTAGACAAGATAACAAACACAGAATTTACACACGTTCTAAATTTACAGGACACGAACTGAAACTGACCACACCATACACAGTTGTTCTAATTACCCCCAGTCGCACAAACTAGCCGCATACAACAGTTTCATTTATAGGGCGCTACGAGCCAAAATGATTTCAAGAATGAGATATCGATTATAAAACAAATAGCATATATGAACGGTTTTGACTCTAAAATAGTAGATAAACAGATATTTAAACTCAAAAAGAAAAAAAGTTTGTATCTATGAAATTTAATAGCATCCTAGACCGTCCCACTAACAACATATTTAGAAAACACGAATTCAACATTGAATACCGCACCTCTAACAATCTAGGCAACATATTAAACATTCATTCAAAAATGAAAAATATGTTAACAAATATGACAATAGTGGAATCTACAAACTCGAATGTAATGACTGTGATAAAGTTTACATAGGCCAAAGTGGCAGATCTTTCGCAAAAAGCTTTAAAGAACCCTCCAATAAAAACCCCCTCTCCAAACATAGATCTAACTAGTATAGTTCTGTGAACAGTAGACCTCGCTCGTTGAAATAACAAATGTGGTTTTGAGCTTAGGTTAAAAATAGTGTGCCAGTAAGGAAGTAAGCAGAAGGTTTAGCCAGTGAAACATTATTTAAAATTTCCGCGATTCCGGTATTTCTAGTTCTCGTTTTTATTTCTTTTCTTGAGCTTTAACTGCTAAAGATTTTCTTTTAAAAGCATTGTGTTTTATTTAGGTTAATAATGCGTAAGATAGCTAAAAATATCGCGTTATAGAGGGACAACATACAATTAAATATTTACATACTTAAATAACTCAAACTTAACAATGTATTTACAGTTCCATAACTTCCATATCATATTCCAATATTAGAAATAATGAAAACAAACGATGTTAAAACGTCGTGATAGCGATCTCAACTTTATTCTCAACCCATGTACCTTCCCACGGTGTCTAACGGTCATTTTTTGTATGTCCTTTATCGCCGCGAGGTTTCATTTGTTTTATTTCATTTTGTAATTCAATAAAGCTAAGTCAAATACTTTTATGAAATTTACAGGTATACAGTTCTATTCTTTTATTTATCCTCTACACTTTCTTATAATAATATGTCATTTTTGGGCAAATGTATTCCTAAATTACTATTCAAAACAGGCCTAGTTTTGTTAGCAGTCTTGTAGTAGAAACATAAAAACTGGTGTTTTTAAAATAAGAAATTTGAAATTTATAAATATTTTTATACAATTCTATTTAGAACTAAATTACGAAACTTTTTTACATTTATGAAAAAAAATTACAATAATTTTTACTACTTTTTATGTAGGCCTAAAGTTAAACATTTTCCTTTCGTTACTGAACGTGATTGTTTCTTGAGTTAATAACTTTCTTAATTTTATTTCAATAATTTTTTTACTGGCATATATGAATTCTTTAAACCTTTATCTACAAAAAAGCTATGGAACAATTTTGAATTGGTTTAGAATAAACGTATAAAAACATGGTTGAAATACAAAAACTTGGACGATTTTTAACAAATTCGAAGTTTACGGCCATTTTGTGAGCTTACCGTTAGAGATACGGAAAAAAATCAAGAATACAATTTTGTTTAAAATTTAATTTGCTTTTAGGAAAATTTTATTAGTTTTTAAATTCAACTTGCGGTTAAGTCACAAACTGTCTTTGGAAAAAAGCTTACACTGAGAGAAACTGTCCGGCCGCCATTTTTATTTTATTTAAGGGGTTAAAAATGAAAAATGGAAAAACCTTATATATACATGGCTCGGCCTAGGAATAAGGAACATTCATACAAAAAATCATCAAAATCGGTGAAGGCGTTTAGTCGTAATCGTGAGACAGACACACAGACACACAGACACACAGACACACAGACGAAATGCCGAACGGTCGAGTTACTAGTAGTTCTGTGAACAGTAGACCTCGCTCGTTGAAATAACAAATGTGGTTTTGAGCTTAGGTTAAAAATAGTGGGCCAGTAAGGAAGTAAGCATAATGTTTAGAAAGTTAAACATTATTTTGCAATTCCCGCAATTCCGGGATTTCTAGTTCTCGTTTTTATCCTTTTCTTGAGCTTTAACTGCTATAGATTTTCTTTTAGAGGCATTGTGTTTTATTTAGGTTAATAATGCGTAAGATAGCTAAAAATATCACGTTATTGAGGGAAAACATAGAATTAAATATTTACATACTTAAATAACTAAAACTTAACAATGTATTTACAGTTCCATAACTTCCATATCATATACCATATTCCAATATTAGAAATAATGAAAACAAACGATGTTAAAACGTCGTGATAGTAACCTCAACTTTATTCTCAACCCATGTACCTTCCCACGGTGTCTAACGGTCATTTTTTGTATGTCCTTTATCGCCGAGAGGTTTCATTTGTTTCATCTCATTTTGTAATTCAAATAAAGCTAAGTCAAATACTTTTATGTATTCTGTTTAGTTCTTTGATTTATTCTCTACACTTTCTTATTATTATATGCCATTTTTGGGCAAAGGATATATTCCTAAATTACTATTCAAAACTGGCCTAGTTTTGTTAGCAGTCTTGTAGTAGGAACATAAAAACTGGTGTTTTTAAAATAAGAAATTTGAAATTTATAAATATTTTTATACAATTCTATTTAGAACTAGATTACGAAACTTTTTTACATTTATGAAAAAAATTACAATAATTTTTACTACTTTTTATGTAGGCCTAAAGTTAAACATTTTCCTTTCGTTACTGAACGTGATTGTTTCTTGAGCAAATAACTTTGTTAATTTTACTTCAATCATTTTTTTACAGGCATATATGCATTCTTTGAACCTTTATCTACAAAAAAGCTATGGAACACTTTTGAATTGGTTTAGAATAAACGTATAAAAACATGGCTGAAATACAAAAACTTGGACGATTTTTAACAAATTTGAAGTTTACGGCCATTTTGTGAGCTTACCGTAAGAGATACGGAAAAAAATCAAGAATACAATTTTGTTGAAAATAAAATTTGCTACTAGCAAAATGTCATTAGTTTTTAAATTCGACTTACGGTTAAGCCACAAACTGGCTTTGGAAAAAAGCTTACACTGAGAGAAACGGTGCGGCCGCCATTTTTATTTTATTTAAGAGGTTAAAAACGAAAAATGGAAAAACCTTATATATATATACATGGCTCGGCCTAAGAATAAGGAACATTCATGCAAAATATCATCAAAATCGGTCAAGGCGTTTGGCCGTAATAGTGAGACAGACTCACAGACATACAGACACAGACGAAATGCCGAACGGTCGAGTTAAAACGGAGACCTCGCTTACGCTCGGTCAATTATTCCGAACACTTGATTTGTTACCAACCACACCTACACAGATATCAACACCAACCTAACCATTATCCATAATGAGAGGAAGGGACATCATCTCAACGTATTGGAAGAATATAGTATTTACACTTCCCAGCATACTCCTTAATGACAAGTTGAACTTTGCAGAGAACCCCATTAATGACGTAATATCTAATCTTTAAACAAATGCAGCTGACCTATAAACAATTCACAATCCACCCAGTCCCATAAACTATGCCATGGCCACGCCAGTGCAAAATTTGAACTACGGAAGAGCTAGCCTCCGATAAATTTTATTATGTTTTTTGTGTCGTATTATCGTGTATGTTCAGTGTTGTTATGTGCTTTATTTAAGTGTTGAGTTCCTACACCTGACGAAGACGGCTGAGAACGCGAAACAGCGCTGTAGTGTATCTACAAAATAAAACTAATTGCTCTGACTACTATAAAAGGTTATCTATATTGATTCTATTATATATATAGACTAGTTTAAAATTGTGGTGTTAAAATTTTGATAAGAATTAGCTGTTTTTCTACAGTGTGTAACAGCAGAGTTTGAAAAATAGCCTATACAGAAGCTATTTCGTTGAGTTTGTTTGTGCATTTACTTTTATTTTATTAAAATAACCTAAAAATGCTGTTTGTTATGAACATTTAACCTATTTTAAATTTGCTAAGCTTTAAAATCTAAATTTCGCAAAATCCTTTCTTAGTAAGTGTCCATGAACCTATAAGAGACCAAACCTTCAAAGTTTGGTTTTTATTTTGGGTAGGTTTTGCTCTCGTTGTCGTCAGGAATAAGCCGATTATATATAGATTCAACATCGTACGGTTTAAACATGATACAAGTAAGATTTGCAAACATATTTCTTTAATTTTCAGTCAGAAGTTGTGAAACATGTTCCCTTGATTTACGAACATACTTTAGTGTTGCGTTTAGTGCAAGCATCAGGTGGAGTACAACTTGTTGTTACAAACTTTGTTCTTTATGTGCTTTTACATCTTTTACCTTTTACTTACATACTTCACCAAGTAGAGTGGCTCAGTCACTCGCTTTTGTCGGACTATCAGTATACTACACCTTTCTCTTATAACTGTTCTAGTAAGCCTAATCTACAGGAAGATTAGATTCATTTCAGAAATGCATCATTTAAAAAAATAATATTTAAAAACTTTATCTAGGCCTTCCTAAATTATGCTGAGGGGAGTTTTAACTGGTAAATGCGTACAATTATAAGGATTATAAAACGGTAGTCCTATTTGTTAAAATTTTTAATTTATGAACATTATTACACAGAGTGTTCCCGAACTCTTCGGTCCCCTTTTGTGGATTTATTCCTGGGATCGAGACAAACATATTTCACAACATAAATAAGAGTCTACGGTGCTTACTTTTTCGCCTGTCTGTTTTTTACAAAATAATTTATATCTAGAGAACGGTTTGATCGATTGAGTTCCAACCTAACATGAAGTTATACCTAACAATGATATATTTTACGTTAAATAATCGATTATATCCGATTATATGCGTTTCAAAATGGTGACGGTTTGAAAATTGTAAAATTAAATTACCCAAACTCTTAAATTAAAAAAAAAATCAAGACACCTTTTTTGTACCCCTGTTAATTCCCTATCGGATGGTGTAACTATCAAAACATTCAGATAAAGGATAAAGTTAAGATAAAGATAATAACAGCTTACGCAACCACAGTATTAATGTGTTTACTCTTTTAGTACAGGATGCCGGGCTGAACAAATAAATAATTACACATACGGTTCGAATCTCGCCTGGAGACAAGGTAGCTTTTCATATCTGTGGTTTGAGGGCAGGGAAGCGGAAGTAAAGCAAATGGTGGTTGGCTCGCTTCCAAGCTGACGTGATATGACTATATCAAAGCCCACTAAAGAATACCGTTGAGGGACGGGCTTGCGTACTCCGAGACCTTGAACGCTCCAATCGCCGTAGTGCGACGTTGTCACGTTCTTCCCGCGCTTCTAACTTACTGCGGCTGACTCGACACATTTATAATTCTTTAAACTGTGTGATCAAGCCTCGAGTGGTAAATACCAGGAGTGTTCGAGGATAATAGATATGGCAACGCTGTGCGCCCATCCTATTGGCCGCCTCGCAACGGTATTCTTTAGTGAGCTTTGATATAATTGTTACTTAGTCTCCGGCTTGAGATGTTTTGCATACTTTTACTAAGATATTTATGAATATACTGGGTGTTTCGTAATGACTCTGCAATATTCTGAAATATGATTCAGCACATAAAAATGAAAAAAAATAACCATACAAGTGTCTGAAAACAATTTGTTTCCCCCCTAGCCGCCATTTTGTTTTTTAACTAAATAATTTTATCTAAAGAACGGTTTTGCCAATTAAGTTCATGACAGACGATTGAGTTCTCATAAAGTTTAATTTAATAATGATATATTTTATGAAAAATAAACGATTGTATAAAATAATGGATTTCAAAATGGCAGATGTTTGAAAATTTCAAACCTAAATTACCCAAAAAATATACATTTGAACAAAAAATTTCAAGACATCTTTTGTGTAGCCCTTTTCATTTTGTATCGGTTGGTGAATTTTTCAAAACAATCGGATGAAGGATAATAGTTAAGTTATGTGTAATAATTGGTTTGTTCAACCCGGCATCCTAGACCAACACGATAAACACAAAAATATTTTAAATTATTATCTTTTACTTAACAATTATCCATCATCCGATTGTTTTGACAGTTACACCATTCGATATTGAATTAAAATAATTACAAAAAAGTATCTTGACATTTTTTGAAAAATGTATGGTTTTTGGGTAATTTAGGATTTCAATTTTCAAAATTATGAAAACGCCATTTTGAAACGTATGATTGGATGTAATCGATTATTTTACTTAAAATATATCATTTTTAGGTATAACTTTATATCAAGTTTGAACTCAATCGGCCAAACCGTTCTCTAGATATCAATTATAAAAAAAAAAAACACATACAGATAGACGGACGAAAAAGTAAGCACCGTATGTTTATATTGTGAAATATGTTTGAAATAAATCAACAAAAGTTGACCAGAGAGTTCGGGATACCCTGTATTTCAAAATAAAGATACAATATTACCTTTTAATATCTTTTCATTTCATATTGATGAATCAAATGATTTAGAAGTTATTAATATTATAATAAAGACATTATTAATAGAATATACGAAGCTGTACGAATGTTTCCGAAGCTAAACGAATGGTTATCCCTTCTTTAAGTTTATTTAAATGAATAGGCTATATTGTTGATAAAAGGTTGTATTTATATTCATTTTATAACCTCAAAACAAATCTTATAACGTATTATAGCATGCATTAGTTCTATAACTCATATTAAAACAAATCTACTTCACAAGACATTATATTATTGACTGAATTTGTAAACATAACTCCAAAGTATAATCTACGATAGATTTTTTTAATGTAACTTATTATAAATGATGGGTGAAATCAGCTGTTATATTATTAGTGTATGGATGTACACTGGCTTTCATAGGAGTGTTGTCCTATAAACTGGCTTAAACATCTGTTGTCGCAGCTTGACATACTACTTGTTAATAGTGTGTGTCCAAAAACACCCAAAACATTTATGAAAATTTTATACTTTTAAAATTTTGCAAATAATTTTTAATGTTTGTGCAACACTCAAATCCAAATTTAAACATATTTACGTGATAGACTATCTTGTACAAAACTCGTTTTTGTTGAAATGTTACTTTTATGGCATTACAATTACAATACTAGTTAAATGTCACCCACTCCAGGAGGTCACTGGTGATTTCGGGACTCTTCTTGTTCTATATCTTATATTATTTCTTCGCAAGTTGGCTTAAAGTTTTTTTTTTTGCCAATGATTTGAAAATACACTATGAAGTTCTGCAGAGTAAGTTGATGTTAGTAATGGACTTGTCCTCGAAAATTAAAGTCGAAACTAACATTCAAACTAAACATTACCTTTTCCAATCGTCTTTCCTTATTCGGTGGACAATTTTCCAATTCAAACATGTGTAACGTAACAAACCCTAACCCTAACTTATCCTACGTGGATCTTTAAAGGGTTGTCACTATATTCTGGGCATCTCTGGCACATACAATTCTTACTGGACAAAACGCCAGCCTTTATAAGACTATTACTAGCTACAATAACCTTAAAACTTTATAATGTTAATAAACTACCGCGGAAAGTTGCACACCATGTTGGTCATACTACGTCTCATGAGTGCTTATATTAATTGTGCATTACTATATTTCAGCTAATGCACAACTAACGGCCCCCGACCAGGGTTGGTAGTCCCGGTATGGTTAATTAGCCAATCATAATTTTAACTTAACTAGGTTACATACCTTAGGTACCATCACACTTCTGTACCATTTTTTTCGGCGACGACTGGTTCGGAAGACTATACTATACTTTCATTGTCAAGTCACAAGAAACACGAAACACAAATAACAAAAATCACACCTACAATTAAATAAAGCAATACATGTCTAACATTAATAAATAAATAACATACGACACACTTCGAGCATGCTGGCCAGCCGGTTGTACGGAACTAACCTCCTCGTGAATGCTACCTCTGCCCCACCCCCACTTGTTTAGTTTGGATGTTGCTTATCTTACTACCAGGGCTTATACGATTAATAGCGTTGAACAACACGTTATAATTATATTTTAACTTCTCATTAAGAGTGTTGTCAGTATCGTATTTAAATGCGTTGTATATACAATGCGCATTTCGTCCAAACTCGACATAAAAGGAGACTTCCGGCATTTGTTTAAAATATCCACATTAGTATTGATATCTAAAACCTTGTGACAATTTTGTGCGAGGTGCTCGGCAAACTGCGATTTTCTTGCATTTTTCTCGAGTTTTAAAATTATCATGCACAATTTTAAGTTAACGTCCAACATATAATATGAAAATCGGTTAATTCAGGGAGCACCTGTCTGAACTGTGGTTGAAATTATTCTCAGCACCTTTGTCTTCTATCAGCTCGTCCACACAAAAGCTTCGTCTCCATGTTTCCTCGATCTCTAGACGTTAATCGAGATAGCGCTAAAAAACTATTGGACCCGATCGCTGAATCCTTCCTTGACGGTGTACACGCATCTCGGGCCGCCGCACGTGGTGTATATGTGGTGAAGGACCTCGTGTATATTTTGATTCTGGTCTGAAATTTAACCACCATATTGATGATATATGTAGATCTGCCTCAAGAATGGTAGGTTTCATAAGAAGGCAAAGGATATAAAGATCTTGAAATATGCATTGACAATACGGTACCCAATTATCAATCAAGACATCTATCATGACGATGCTTTGTCAATTAACTCGGAATATTGAAAGCGCAGCACAAAAGCAAGACTACACGGCCAAGGCCAATTGAAGGTATAGAAACGGCGTGTCTTTAGTTCTCTCGTAGACAAAAATATTTTAGTTCGGCAACCCACAAACGTAAAATTTACGAATGGTTAATGATCGAGGGTTAAAAATTGTAAGCGGCCGCCATTTAAAAAAAATATAAATATGAAGACATTGTTTATCGTATGAAACATTGAATATGACTGTGCCAAATCTGTGCACAATATAATATCTACTCTCAAAGGTATATACGTACATATACATGTAGATATATATATATAAGAAATGGAAAGGTTGATAAGAATTTATTAGTCAGAAGAACGTTTTTTCTTAATTTTGCTGTACAAATCCTGCTCCAGACGATTATTCTCCTGTTTTAGAAACACCCTCATATATTTATTTCATAGGTTTAACATGATTTTTTGTTATATACCCAATGAACTCAGTTTTATTCCCATCATAAAATATTGTAATTAAAACAAACATTGTCAAAACCCATATCTCAATACAAACTAAGCAATTTAATTATTTATGATCCTGTATTATTGAGCTGTATAATTATGTATGCAGTTTTAAGTGTAAAACAATTATTGATTCCCCTAAGCCAACAATTAAAGGGCATAATAAAGCCGTTTAAACTAATAGAAAATTTTACTTGACTTGAGCTTAAGTGATGACAGATTGGTTATGTAATTATGATTGTGTTGCTCATCTCTTATTCTGTTTAATATAAATTGCTCCTTTACACACAGCTTTGTGTAGCTTTACAATTATGCTATCACTTCAAAGGGATCGTGTAAACAATTGGAATTATATAATCGGAACAATTATTATTAATGTAATAAGTTGATATAAACTGAAGTTTGTAAAATACTAGGGGGACTCGCGTTTATAAATACAATATATGCAAAGCTCGCGCAATAATTGTAAAAATAGTGAAAATTCTGGATTCACAGATAAATCCCGGTTGTCGGCCTCGTATCAGAAGATGCCCCATGGAAAGGTCTCCCACGTGGGTACTTTTATAGTATTTTACGTTTTGATAAATTTTGGGTAAACCAGGGCTATAATTTCGTGTAAAAAAAATGAGCAGAATAATATCCTATATTAATTTATTTTTAACAAACTTAAAAAATGTTTCATTCTAGTACACAAAATATTTTTACATCCGGTCAAAAAACCTGCATCATATTTGTTTAGATTCGAGTAGGCCATACTTTCGACTAGGTCTTCTATATAGAGTGAGTGAGTGATATAGTGGGGCTTTTTGGATATCGGTAAGTAATCTGATCCATTCTGAAGAATCTGAATTTCAACACCTTCCATCTACATCATTGATAACAGAAATTTTAAATAGTGATGATAGTTTACTAGGTCTTAGACATACCCTACAATATAATATACCTGATTACTTTAGAGATATTTTTGAATAGATCAGCTCTTCCGAGGAATCTACAACTCATGCTGAAGAAGAATGTTCACGTGCGGAAAAAGAAGGGAGCCTAAACGATCTAATCTATTTACATCTAGTAATAACTTAGAAAAGCCTAGTACATTTGATTCATTAGGTTTTATCAGAATACAGTAAAATAACTGTTTATTTTATAACTCGAAATTTTAAGTATACTATAATTCGACCACGCAGCTAAACCGCTGACGTAAGTTGAGCGAATTTCAAAAATTAAATTTATATATGTTTTTGAGTTTCAAACAACTATTTGGGAAATTGATCTACTCACGAAGGTGCTGCCAGCATGTACCAAATATATTGCCATCGGTCACCACTTTAAAAGCCGTGGATTTAATTCTGGTACTTTTACGGTATTTTACGTTTTGATTGTTTTTGGGGGAACCAGATGGGCTATAAGGCCGCGTAAAAAAAAATGTGCAGAAATATTTCGTATGTCCATTTTTTAAAAGAAAACTTCAAACAAATTTAATTCTAGTACGAAAAATCTCAAACAATTGTTGCTTACGGTAAAAAATTTGGTCTAATTCTGGTAATTTTTTGGCGAAAGAACTCGTCCAAACGACTTAGAAAACCAACCTGTGTACTAAATTTGGACCAAATCGGACATAAAATGCGTCCGTTAGAGTGCTCACAATTATATACATGATACTTCTGGTCAAAAATTTGATCTACTTCCGGTAAATTTTTTTGGCTAACGAACTAGTCCAAGCGACATAGAAAACCAACCTGTGTACCAAATTTGGAACAAATTGGACATAAAATGCGTTCGTTAGAGTGCGCACAATTATATACATGATACTTCCGGTAAAAAATTTTGTCTAGTTCGGGTCAATTTTATTAGCTAACGAACTCGTACAAGCGTCTTAGAAAACCAACCTGTGTACCAAATTTGGACCAAATCGGACATAAAATGCGTCCGTTAGAGTGCGCACACCTAAATACATAGTACTTCCTCCGGTCAAAAATGTGGTCTAATTCCGGTAAATTTTTTGGCTAACGAACTCGTCTAAGTGACTTAGACAACCAACGTGTGTACCAAATTTGGACCAAATCGGACGTAAACTGCGTCCGTTAGAGTGCGCACACATACATACATAAATATATACATGTATATATTTATATGATGTTTAATGACACCCCAAAATGTGTTCTGGGGACCATGATCGGTGCTCATTTGCTACTCTCGACCTTGGGTCTTACCATAAGAGCGACTGCAATAGCTCATTTTTCCTATAGAAATTCGCTAATAATATTCTAAATGTACAAGATTTAAATGTGATTTATTTTTTTATATTGTGTTTACCAAAGTTGTTCCTTTTGTTTTTTATTTAATATATTCACTAATATTACAAATACATTTTTTATGGACACAATATGTAATTTCAATTAGTATTTTTCCAATATAAGTGTTTATTTTGTAACCATGGTTTTATGTATACAATATCCTTTCTAAAAGTAGAAGATTTAATTGTAATTTATTTTTCCATATTGTGTTTACCAAAGTTGTTCCTATTGTTTTTTTGTTTGTTTTTTTTTTACTATATTATGTTCACTAATAGTAAAAATAAAAAAAATGTAAATTAATTTTAAAGTATATTATTTACAAGTCATAAAGTGGTTAGTAAACTAACCATACATGTAGAGTTTAAGCACTCTGGTTATAAATATATATTTTGATTTACCGTCAACAATATTCAATTTTCTGTCGTATACGACGGCCGTTTCAACTATTCAGCCATTTTCAAGTATTTGTAGCAGAATATATTTTGTCACTTATTAACAATCATTACACAACACAACACAATAATAAATAACACTTTAAAAAGATAAATCAGAGTCAATTTAAAAATCTTCGACTGGTTATTGGGAACAACATTCCGATACGTAATGCGGACGATGGTCAATCACGCTAATCAATGGAGGTGGTTGCTTATCTCCACCAACGTATCAAACAATGCGTTGGAATCGGAGTTAAGTTTCATTTAATACAATTTTATGATTCTTGTATATGTCGAACTGCTCAAGGGAATTTATAAATCGGCCCTTTTTACAACGGTGTAGTATTTTAAGTAAGTCTTCCATACAAGAATATCCATGGTCGGCCTTATTAAGGTGTTCTGTGAATTTAAATTTTGACTTTGTTAGATTCTGACTTTGTCTAATCTACTAAAGGACTTAAGGACTTAAGGATATCCTGCTATCTGCTAAAAAATACTTGAAAATGACTGAATAGCTGAAAAGGCCAGATTATTCGACAGCAAATTGAATATTGTAGACGGTAAGCCAAAATATATATTTATTATATCAATATTCGGAATGGCGACAAACAAATGTTTTGACTCTGGTTATTTTATTGACCACCACTTATCACAAAAACGAGTAGTGATAAAAAATATTTAAAGAGATATTTATGTTAAATTTGTATAGATAATTAAAATTTAACTCATATAATGAAAATTTGAAATAGTTAGAAAAAAATGTCTTGCCCACCCAGGACAAAACCATGTTGATCTATTAACTAACCAACCTATAAACTATTATTTAACCTATAAAGGGTTAAGTAAATTTTAACAAGAAATTATTGATTGTTTTCTAATAGAATAATTCTAGTCACGTTTGATAAATAAAATTGAAACACATTCTCCCCGTTCATGACAAAATAATCACATATAGATTCCAAACAATTCGAATCACTGTCAATTCTTTTACCATACAGATTGTACGAACGTAACGACTCGTAAATATGTCAAAGCGCTAAACTATGAACACAATAGTTCATCGACACAACCCTTATTTATTGTACCTAATGGCCCATTATTTTGATACACAGGTGCGCCGGCCAACCCATTCATTACCTTTATTTACTCCTTTTATACAAATATTTACACTGACAAACAGTTTGAGCAATTCAAAAGGAATTACGCCAAATTACTTTCCAGAATTAATTATAAAACTTAAAATAACCATTCTTGTGGAAAGTGCTCTTAATCACTGTCTTCAATGTGATAGACATATGATAGATTGTATGATCTTGTCCAAATTTAATTTTCATTTTAGGTCATTCACTGGGATGTTTTTTTAATAAACTTAAATAATTTATTAATTTTCAGTATTCAGGTCACTAATTGATTAAAATAGTTTGTTACCTTTATTTCCATGACATTTTTTTGTATATGTGATGCGTTTCGGGACTTTTATCCCATCTTTAGATACAATAAATAAATTACTAGACCGAGGTCGTCAACATTAAAATTAGTTACATAAAACCCAACACATCACATTTAAATGCAGTACGGTTTGGTGTCAGCGACCACAGAATTAAATGTAATGAATTAATTTAATTCTGTGGGCGCTGTTTGGTGTACACCATCTGGCTATCGGGCGGCAACTGTCAGTCTGTTATATCGCGCACTTGAAACCGGTTCTTTCCGCAGGCTTCTTGAACTCTTATCGCCGTGTCAGGCAAGGTATTAGAGTCGAAATTTAGCTGGCCGTTCAATAATATTTGTGTTCGTCATTTGCATATTTTGGTTTGAACGCCTTATAAATATCATACTCCTCAACAGCATTTATATATCTACCTTTAGAACATAATTGTTTCAAGCTTGTGTAACCAAGGACCTCGTCCATAGAGATGGCGTAAAATATCGGCAAGGCCCTCAAAATTGTATTTAAACACCCCAAAATCTGCAAGGGTACAAAATTGCACATACACAAATCCAAAATTAAAACCTATGAGAAGAAATTAATTTCAGTCAGTTGTGTAGAGGAGATTACGAAAGGTTTTCGGGACCATGTTTCATCTTACATAAGAATCTTAGATAAACTATTATCAAAATACTACCAAACCCACTCCGATCACATCATGTTAAAAACTTGTTATGAACACACGTGACTAAAAGCCCTTTAAACACTATTTACATTGTACTAAAATAAAAAAATTTTGACGTATTTTTGCATTAAACTGATAAAAATATCAACCACTTTTTCAGACCACAAACTAAAGAAATTAAAGTAAAAATGCAATATCAATTAAAGGCATACTTATAAAGTGTATTTTTTCTTATAAGTGTAAAAGATAAGGAGTTCCTTGTTATTTGATCAGGTAAACTTGGCTCTTGTTTATTTTAATATTTTGTTATTACTATAATGATATTACATCATAATAAAGGTTAATCCTTATAATTAATTGTACACATTTACCGAGTTTTAAAAAACCCACAGCATAGTAGTACGGCTAGGTAAAGTTTGTGGTTTTTAAATGTTTTTTTTTTTTTAATATTGATTTTCAGTTGTGTGTCTAATTAGTTTGGATGTGATTTATCACGGTGACTTACTAGGCAAAATAAAACCGACGAAGGAGCTAAGAAGCTGTTATTAGGAGACGGACAGTCTGGAAGGATTCAGTTTCAATAAAGAATCGGGGAGCAGAGTGTCCGACCTCTCTCGCTTATACGCTGAACCGTTAACGTGAGTTGAGCGAATTTCCAAAATTAAGTTTATATGTTTTAGGGTTTCAACCAACTATTTGAGAAATTGGTCTACTCACGAAGGTGCTGAATAACATCCCGTGTGTAGGAAATATATTAGTAGAATTGGTTTGCACCTAAGCCTCCAGCTGCGACTCACGCGCTCCTTCTTTCCACTCGCAGCGTAAAAATTCGCTTTAGGATTTAGGAGGCAAACTCAGACGTCAGCCTCGTATCAGAAGATACCCTCATGGTAAAGTCCTCCTAGTGGATTTGAACCGAGTACTTTTCAGTAATTTACGTTTTGGTCGATTTTGGGGGAACCAAGCGAGCTGCAAGGTCGTGTAAAAATACAAAATGTGCAGAATAATATCCTACATTAATTTCTTTAGTTAAAATCAGAAAATGTTTAATTCTAATACGAAAAATCTCAAAAATAGTTACTTACGGTCAAAACACGTGCTTGCGGTTGTTTGATTTTTTTTGGCTAAGCGACTTAGACAACAAACGTGTGAACCAAATTTGGACCAAATCAGACGTAAAATACTGCCGTTAGAGTGCGAACACATACATACATTACAACGGGCAGATCGCGTGTAGATTTTGGGAAGTTCGAGATTTATAAAAAAAAATAAAAAATCGAGTGTTCTATACCAGCATTGGTGCCTGTACGTATTAGAGCAAAATAATACAAGTGAAATGAGCGTTATGTAGAACTTGGACTAGTCGGTGAACGAAAATTAACTTAGCCTCGAAGTAATGATTTTTATGGGAATACCAGGTTTCAGGAGGTTATGAATTTGGGAGTTTCTTGATGTAATACATTACGCTAAACTCATATGTATTAGACGTACGTGTATGTAAGGCTCAAATCATAATAGAAAATAATGCTTATTAAGGGAAATTTAAAATTTTTCTCAAAAGACATACGAGAAAGGAATCTACGGATGTAGACAAAAAAACAAATATCATAAGGTAAATTGGCGAATTTCTCATATTGAAGAAATTGGGTAAAGTAACAAATTTTACCAGGCTCTAAAGTAGAGAAAAAAGTAAAGTTTGGTAAAATGAAGTAACACAAATTGTAAAGTAGGTAAAGTTTTATAAACAAAAGAAATAAAATGTTTAAATATAATTAAAGTGGAAGGGCAAGAAAATTAACACCTGTGGGAAGCAAACAAAATTAATTAAAGTTTTAAAAAGAGTTAAATAGTAAAGTCAAATAAGTAGTAGATAGAATTGTACTGAGAGAAACCAGTATCTCAAATAAATTTTGCGTTAAATTATAAAAAGAAAGTTGAAAAATACGATACATTTTTCAAGTCCCAAACCATCACCAGAAAACCACCAAGCAATGAGAAACTGCTGCTAGTGTTAAAAATTAAAAAAACTTCTACGATGTGTAAAAACACGAAACTTTGAAAAGTGCCAGACAAAAAACTTTTTCCGCGATAAACCGCGTGCCGCAAAAGCGAATAAGAAGTGGGACTTCCACCGTTAGAGTTCGTACGGAAAGAACACCGCGAAAGCAATAACAAGAGGTTATCTAGAGGAAAATCGTATCACTCAGTAAAAATTTACGGGGGAAAGAAAAAGAATAACAGGAAATTAAGTAAAGTTTGACAGCACACGTCAGAGATTTACGGTTGGCCTAAACAGGTGGGGATGGGCGTAGTAAAACTGCCCCGATATTTTGGGTAATTTTGAAACAATGAAACTGCCCGGCTCATTAAAGAGGATTAGGAAGTGTCGCCTCGCAAGACTAGAAATGCTGAAATTGCCCCGAGCGCCCGGCCAGGTAGTCGCTACGGGACTGGGGAAAAAAGGGAATTAGTTTTGTCCCTGCGTCCTGTCAGTGACTGCAGTCTTCTAAAACTGCCGTCAACAACCTTACCTCATCCCTAATAATACAACCGACTGTATTACACTAAAGTTTATCAGCTAGTAATTCCTGATATTGGTGGCAGTTATTAGAAGACTGCAGTCACTGGCAGGACGCAGGGACAAAAAAATAATAACGCAGGGACAGGCGCTCGGGGCAATTTCAGCATTTCTGGTCTGGCGAGGCGACACTTCTTGATCCTCTTTAATGAGCCGGGCAGTTTTATCATTTCAAACGTACCTAAAATATCGGGGCAGTTTCATCATCCCAGGTGGGAATACAGGTTGGAAAATAAAAAAAAAAAAGAGTGGAATAAAACAATTGTTTTAAGATTAAAAAGGAAAATAAAAAGGTTATTAAAAAACCATAACAAGTCTATAGAGGACAAAATTCCCCAGAAAAGGCGAAGAAAGATTTAAATTAAATCTGGTGTAAAAATGCTAGAAGGGTTACAAATGAAGCAGTACCAAAAATTGTATGTAAGGCAGGTACTCGACGACGAAAATCTAAGTTATTATGGCTTAATTCTTATCGCTTATTAATGTATTCCATAAGTGACGCTTCATGATTAATTTGAGTTAAATGTGACTACGTAAAAATACAACGTTAATTCAAATTGGTCATGCTACGTCAAAGAGCTGACTAATAACAATATTCTCATAAACGCAAATAGTCTGCAATTTGGGAAAATCGACTTCTGCAAGTTAAACGCTTTCAAACAACAAGAACTATTAAATCGCTACACGCCGAATGAGGTAGCAGAACAACTTCATATTGAGATTCCTGGATACTACAAGGAGAGATAAACTAACACGAGCTTACACCAGCGAACCAAGGAATACAAGGAATTCATCTATAAATCAACTATATTTCAAGGAGTCAGCACATTGCCTGAAGAAATAATCAGTGGTGTCAACAG
>JAGFPH010000007.1:1732214-1750225 GCA_018207615.1 Philaenus spumarius
TATTGTGTATTGTTTTATTTAAGTGTTGAGTCCTACACCTGACGAAGTCGGCTGTGAACGGCGAAACAGCGCTGTAGTGTAACTACAAAAATATCAAGAATTTCTCCGACTACTGTATAAGGTAAACTATATATTGCTCCATATATAGTTTTGCCTGAATAAATTCATATAAATTTATTAGGAACTGGTTTGAGTAGGATAAAGTTTTGATTTTTCGTAATGTTTTGAAAAAAAAGTAAAATTAAATTGTAAAAAAATAATAAAAATTATTAATCATTATTCTTGAGTAAAATAAGATAAACTGACATAACGTGTAAAAAGATAAAACAAAATATTGATTAAGTTTTTCTGTCTGTCAGATTTGCCTAACTGTTATATTTATTCAGATTTTTTAGTTTCTTTGTTTTTTGCATACGTTTGAAATCACTTCTAAAATTACTGTAGTTACGTATGTTATTGTGATCGTGCTAATTCAAGTAAAATGTCAATAACCGTTTTTAAGTAGTCAAATTTATAATTTTGTAACATACTGGCCGTAAAATCGCTTAGAGTTGTCACAATTGTACCATTTTTGTTTTACGAGGAATAATATTTAGAGTTCAGTAATTAGAGTAAAAATAGAGTAAAAATTAAGTCAAGTTAACGGTTAGAAAAACATGGTTTTGTAGCACAAGGGCTAGTTGGTGAGTCATAGGAGAACCATTAAGCAGGTAGGCCATGTGAGTGTGTCAGCGCGTGTGGGAGCGAGGGTCGATTTTATGGTTTAGAGCGCATGGCTGTTTGGACAGGCTATAGGTCTCACCATAAGGGTCACTGTAATAACTCATATTTCCTATGGAAATTCACTAAAAACGATACAATACCGAAACATAATAAATAAGGCTTGAACCGTATTTACAATATCCCCATAGTTTTCTTTTAATTTCATGTTTATAGCTTTATTGTAGGATTTTTTACCTCAATCGGAACACGAAAATAAACCATCCCCAAATATAATTAACAGCCTAAATGTAAAACACTTTCTTTTCCACTGAGAATTTCATTCAGTAATTGTTTTATTCTCTACGAAATGTTACAGCTGTTATAATGTTTTAATTTAAACATTATACGTTACTTAATTTACTTTCATTACCACATATGTGAGTTTTAATTGGTTTTAAAAGAAGCATTTCACAAAAGAAACGGTTCATTCGAACGAGAACCTTAAATCAACAGTGTAAATTACGTTTTCCCGTTTGACCAGTTGCGTTGAAGTGAGAGAGACGATCCGTTTCCAAGTTGAAAATACTTCGAGGTTATTTTATAAGCAAATTTAATGTGCTTACGTCGAATAGGTATTTCCAAAATGTTGAGAAGAAACTACTTAGGCCTACAAACAACAGACTTTATATAACCGAATCTATGCCTTTTGGGATTTTCAACCTGGTAAATGTACATAATACTTCACGATGAACAGAGTATAGCGCACACGCATTGTTATATTGCTTGATTTATTGGTCCTTATTTAGTGGAAATAAATTAAAATCCTAATCAAAGAGCACAATCAAAGTTTTGCGCTTTCGTTTTGATCAAAGTTGTAAACATACTTTCAAACTACAATCTAGGCTTGGGTTTTATGTTAATCAGATGTACCAATAGGAATTAGCGAATTTACATAGGAAAGATGAGCTATTGCAGTGACCCTTATGGTGAGACCAAGGTCGGGAGTAGTAAATGAGCACCGTTCATGGTCCCCAGAACAAGTTTTTTGGTGCCATTAAATATTATATATATATTGCAACGGGAAGTGCCCGATTGCAATTCGAAAAATTCGAGTTTTGTAAAGGAATTTGCAAAAATCGAATTTTTTGAGTCTGGCGAGAGCATCTACTGTATGTAGGCCATGAAACAGCAAAGTCCAGGCGACAAGGCCGTTATCTCCCGAGATGCGACTTTTGAACCATGACATGTTAAGAGCTGAAAACTTAACTTAGTAGAATAGGGAATGATTTCTGTGGGAATAACCGGGATCTGAGAATTTACGGATTCTGGATTTTGGTTGGTTAATGCATTGTGCTAAAAACGCGTGTATTGGTCATCCATTTCCCGATTCGTAAATCAAAAATGTACTTACGTTATAAGCGTTAAAAGCTAAGGGAAATTTTCAAATTAACTCAAATTTCAAAAAGAGTAATATTTTTGGAAATGGCATAATATTCTAAGAAAGAAAGGTTAAATAACAAAAGTCGATATTTTCAGTTTTAAAGAAATCAGTCAAATCAAATTGAGTTAAAGTAGTAGAAAAAAGAGTTTTAAAGTAAATGTCTTGTAAGGAACCTTTTAAAGAAAGAATGTAGTGTTATATAAATTAAATAAATAATTAAAATTGTGTAAATTGAAAAGGTGAGGGTTTTCACACATTTAAACGAAGTATAAAAAAGTAAAGTAAATATTTTATGTTATAAAGAGATGAATGAGAGTTATAAGTGTTAGGTGATATTGTAAAACGTTAGTAGTTGAAACAAATTTCGGGAGTAGAGTTAATTAAACCCAGTTTGAAAAATCGAAATTTAAAAAGTCCCTACAAACTACAATTTCTGAAGAAACAAAATAAAACTATGGCCATGTATCCAAAACAAAGGCAAATTGGATATACAAAAAGGAAAAATTGAAAATGTTAATGAGAAAAATTTAATTAATTAATCAGCTGCGTTAGAGACCCCAGTAGGCCTAAAAAGTGAACCCCGAGTCGCACAACTACAATTCGACTTCGAGAAGAAAGGTAAAGCCATGACGAATAAGAATCTCCAAATAAATCCAAAATCAGTGTAAAACTTAACGAGTTATGAAGAAAATAAGGAAATTGGTTAATTTTGGTAAAGCCAAGTAAAGATTAGACGAAGCGGAGGACACGTCACGAAAGTGGAAGGGATGAGCGGGAAGGCCTAACGCGGGAAACTGCAAAAGCTTAGATATGACTTTATGTGAAAACTAATGAGAAAAAAGGAGAAAAAACTTCACAACAATTCAGGAAATAATTTATACAACATATGAGTACCAAAAAACTCCGAAAAAAGTGGAGTTTTTGGAAATCTGGAAAAACCGCCAAACGCTACAGTTACAAGGGAAAGGGAGACCCTATAAAAGCGGAGGACGCGTTGATCTGGGTCGGCTTCTTCTAAAAAATCGCTGCGAGAGATGTGTTAGTCTGCTTCTTATAAGGTTTGATACGCCGTGAGGCTGCTGCATCATCTGTTAATTTTTCTAAGATGTTATAAGTTCGATATTGTAATCAAGTCTAACGATTACCAACAAGTACTGGATTTTTGTCTTCGTAAAACTTAAATATTATATTTTTTATAAAAGTCTAAAGAGCTGAGAGTTTATTAAGCGTAAATGACATAGTTAAGGGATGTCATTTGGACTACGTCAAAGGAACGAACTGGCGAACTCATCAACTTCAAATGAACTTCTAAAAGGATAACCAGACGAACAACCCGAGGAAAACTGGACATAAGGAGGGAAACGATCCGGCTAACCAACAGGCGACTTCTGGAGGACCACAGACATACCACGACATCAGGGAAGCTGTTCTAAAGAAAACACCTGTATTCCCAGGACAACACCAGCGACTCTGAGGTCACCAATTGTAGCAAAAAGAAACAGCAAACATAAGGTCTGTGAAAATCGAATGCTACGTTATTTGTCCCCTAAATTGCCTGAATTAGAGTCAGTAAATTTGTTTCAAATACTGGGTTAGTTAGGATAA
This sequence comes from Philaenus spumarius, assembly GCA_018207615.1. Taxonomy (NCBI): domain Eukaryota; kingdom Metazoa; phylum Arthropoda; class Insecta; order Hemiptera; family Aphrophoridae; genus Philaenus; species Philaenus spumarius. Next base: position 1,735,963 of record JAGFPH010000007.1, read on the forward strand.
TTTTTAAATTAATATCTGTAAAAATCTATTAAAAAAGTAAATTCATTCAAATCAGTAGAGTCATTAAATAGTATAAATAAATTAATAATTAAATCAAATCATAAGCCATATAAAATTAAAAGCCATTATTAAAATTGAATTAAATTAAATTAGAACGTTCTGCCTATCTGTAGAATAATTGTATTTGAATTGTGTTTAAAAGTTATTGTTTTAAAGGGAAAGGTACCCTAAGAAATTGATTATTATTATTTGAAAGGTCTATTTTATTTTGCAAATTTGGTAAATAAAAACTATAATTTATTTACAGAACAAAAAATTCACTTGAGTTTTAAATTTACCTGTATTACTGTATATCCATTGTGTCCTGTTCTTATACAATTAGTAGTGAATATATGAAAAGGTTTTTGAAAGCACAAATAGGTTACTATGGCGGTTCCACTGTTCTCACTTCTCTGAGATTTACAAAAAGTAAACAAGAGTCATTAATTATCTGAGCTAGTAAAGTTTTAAATTCTGGAAGTTGTAAAAAAGTCTTTTATAGAGTAAAGTAAATTTATTCAACTTAAATTGCATCACCTAGGTGAAACATATGTTAGTAGCCTTAGCCTTCCAGTAGGTGATAGTAATTTAAATTTACAGCAAAGCAAGTTGTTTCTTTGAGAAGATTTTGGTGTCCCGAAAGTAGGGCCCGACAACAAGAGCTTTCGTTGTAAATTTTTGCGTCCCGAACGAGGGGCGTGATTTAAGTTTGCAGCGGCAAACGTGGTTTGCGTTGTAATATATATATATATATATATATGTTAGGACTCTAAGGGTTTCATTTTAAGTCCGATTTGGTCCAAATTTGTGCACACGTTGGTTGTTTAAGTCGCTTTTTAACTAGTTAAGCTAAGTTTTAACTATGAGAAATATTCATGCTACGTTTACAACTTTAAGGTTAACTAATGTTCCCGGCAATGCTTATCAGTAACATTAACGTTGCCGATCAGTTGCAGGATTTAACATTACCTTATTGCAAACACATTGTATTTCAGCTTAACTTGTTTCATACTCTAAATACACAATAGGGTACAGTAGAAGTAATGGAATGTATAAAGTTTAGTTTTAGGTTACCGGGGAACTGGTTTTATGGCAAACTAAGATAAGAGATAACGTTTACATATGACTTTCGTACAATTTGGCTTAAAATTAGGTTTGAAAAGGATTTTCTTGTTCCAGTGCCTTTTCAATATATGAAGTAATAAATGTTAATTACAAAAATGATCGCATAGCATTTTATCTATGAGGGTAGGAGAGTAGTAAAGAGTAAATTTCAGATACTAAAGACTAAATTTCACATGGTAAAAAGGGTAGTAAAAGTAAATTTAACATAGCAAAAAAGGTAGCAAAACGTAAATTTCACATGGTAAAGAGTCTAGTAAAGAGTAAATTTCATATAGTAAAAGAGTAGTAAAGAGTAAATGCACATAGTAAAGAGGGTAGTAAAGAGTAAATATCACATTGTAAAGAGGGTAGGATGACGGGATTTAAACAAAAGATGGTTGACTCGATTCAAAGCTAATAGGATATGACCGGTTAACTGGTCTTCAAGCTCAGATTTTTGCAAAATCCACCACAAAGTATTCAAACAAAAGATAGAGTTGACTTACAGTTTGCGTACATTTTGATTTAGAATGGGCATGCGTAAAAAACTCTTTTTAAGCGTGTGCAATGCAGGTGAATAACATTATAAAATACTTTGTAGTAATGAATGTTTATTCCAGAACACAAATCATTAACCGCCAGGACAGAACGAGGGCATTAACTGAACGCAGCTCGACATTACCTGCCCCTAATTGGCAATAGAGAGACACTCAAGCAACCTATTACTTCATAAAATAATATTCTCGAGTAAGAACAAATTGAAATAATTCAACTGCTCTCAAATTTAAACTTCCTTCTTTAAAAACTTTTTGCAATTATTCAGTAAGAAAATGACTCTTTATAAAACAAAAACCAAAACGTTTTCTTTAAAATTGTATGGATTTAATGAGTTTATTACTTGGTTTAGCAGTATTATAATGGCTGGGATTCTCGGTTTCAAAATTAAGATGGTAAAAATTTACCCAATCACTTTAAAGGATTCACTATTTTCAATAACTTTTTGGTTTTCAGATTGTGATACAACTTCACAAATTTTAACGGAAACCTCCATTTTGTATGATTGTAATCTTTGCATTTGTTCTATAAACTCATTCGTTTTCCTATAAATCGGATACGAAATTTAGATCTTTAGATTTCTGAAAGGCCACTGCAATTGGGGAAGGGGTAGGTGATGGTACAACACTCCCATTTAAAATATGCTTGAAAAGACGTAGTTTATTAATTTTATTGTTATATTGCAATTTTGTAACGGACGCCACTCTTGAGGGATGGTGTGGTTAAAAAATGTAAATAATTTTACTTCTAAAGTTTGTATACTGTATATGTTGACATTGCCTATTGTCATATCAAAATTTGCTTTACGACAATAACATTTTTCAGTTTTAAAAAGGTGTTCTAAGTAACTGATACAAATAAAACTGTAAAATGCATGATTTATACTCTTGCTACGTACATTATAGAACTCTTGAACCTTATAAGTTAGTAGTAACAGCATTAGATATATACTATGTATGGCCTTGTCAATCAACAGAACACAATTTTCTGGGCCTCTGAAAAGCCACGAGTCATTCGGATGCATGAACGTGACTCACCAAAAGTGTATGTTGCGCTGTGACCGCTGCTGGAGTAATTGGGCCCTACAACATTGACTTCAGACGTCTATTTATCGATGTTGCAGCAGTAATCCATCGATGAACTACCACTTCGAGTCCTTCTTGCAGGGTATTTCCAACAAAATCCAACTGTTCGAACCTATCACAACCAAACATTTCCAGTTCGATGGATTAGTTGCGATGGACCATTGCGCTGGTATCCACAATACCCTGTGATTTATGGGTCTGGGGTAAAGGAACGCGTGTATAGCAGAAAAGTACGAGAAATCAATGAACTGAGGGACTGGATACGGGATGTGGTATCATACATTCCTCGTAAAATGTGTGTAATTACTTTGCATGCTTCTTTGAAGCTTTGGTGTTTGTGTGTAGAACATAATGGTGATCAGGTTGAGCATATTTAATTTTGTTATGTTAAAGTTTAGATGTTTAAAACTCATATCCCATTGACCCCGAATAATTTTTTAAATGGTTTCTTAACAGACATCATTGGCTGTGGTTCGGACTCCACGTAAGAACTCGCCTGCTTGAATTTCTCATGATTTTAAAACATTTCAATTATTTAAAGCAGATAAATATGATTTATTTAAAGCAGATTATTTATGTAAGCCAGCCCACATTGTGGCTCGTGTCGATACAGGTAGTTGTTTATGTAATTTTGAACACAATACTTTACTGTTTGTCTAAAACTGAATGAACATTATTGGTTTGTTATTATTTTATCAGCTGAAAAGTATGAAATAATACTGAAAGGGCCGCCGAGAGTGTGGGGAAAATGCATAGTGGCCAGGGCAGGCCCTAAAAACAAAATAATAGTTCATTCTTAAAATAATCTTGATTAAATAGATTTAAGTAAATTAATGAATATATTAAATCAGTATAGTTAGATAATGTAAGTAGAGAGTAATAGGTTTTAAGTAAGTCACTTACAAAACGCGTAGGGTAGACAGGTAGGACCTAAAAGTTGGGATGAGTTGGACCGAAAAGGCAGCTGGCGCTAGCCCACAGACGCTCGGTTAGAGAGATAGTCTACTTTCTGGCAAACTCGACTTTTTTTAAAGTATCATAAAAGTTATTTTATCATTTGTTAGTGAAACATGTTATTCTGAATACGTTTAAAATTGGAACAAGTTAAATCTACTAGTTTTCCTATTGTTATTAGGGTTTTCTGTATACTTTAAAAAAATAAAAACAGTTGTATTTTCAAATTAATAATAATTATAATGATTTTTCGAAAGTATTAATTAAAAGTGTGTTGTTTTTTGTTGTTTTGTTAGGCTTATATAAGTTTTTTCTGTACTGTATATATTTTTAAATAAAAACGTTTTTGAATCTAAAAATTTTCAGATTGTCAGTATTAGATTTTTTTGTATACTTTAAAAAAAAACTGTTGTTTGAGCTTGTTTTTTACTTATTTATGTTGAATACTTATTATATTTTATGAAATGAGTATTGTAATGTTTACTTTATCATCAACAACTGAATGAAGGACGTATAATTAAGTCCCTTAATTTTCTTGTTGCTAAAAGGGCAAAATGTATAAATTTGTTAACTTGGTTGCTATGGTAATGCATGTAAATGTATTAAAGAAACGTGAGTTGCTTTATATATTATATAGGCCTAACCTAAAATTATGCTATTAACATTTTAATACAAATTAGCTGTTTAACTTTAATATTTAACATCAAATGCTAAAATTATAATAAAGTAAGCTTTTCTCGAAGATTTTCAAGAAACCTGTGTGTTGGCTAAGTACAGAATTTAAAACTATCATGAATATAAATCGTTGGTTCTATTCGTTTAATCCATTATTAATTCTGATCTTGTTTTTATCTTGTTCAATTTAAAATTGAAAACTAAAAAGAACTGTTTTTATAATAAAACATGATTGTCTATAGTCTATACAATGGGGCAAGGTAACAATAATGATCAAATTTCGGATTACACCATTATAACCAACGATTTATATTCATGACAGTTTTTATTTCTGTCGGCAGTCCCACGACTGCTTTCTTTTTTTATACTGAAAAACGTCCTAACTAACGTTCAATATATGAATGAATATGAGAGGTCCGGCATTCATATTGCATTGGGGCCCATACAAAATTCTCTCGGTGGCACTGAATACTGGAGTGAAGGGAGTCCTATATGTCCTGGTTGAAGGTGAAACGGGCGAGGAAGAATGAAACTCTTGCAATGCGTGTCTTATAATCCAGTTTCCCTTATTAATAACAAAGCAGTGTGTAAGTTGGCCGTAGAGGGGAGGGTTACAACAGCGGGATTATTGTTCAGAAATCCTGCAGGAAATTAATTATTCTCTCAGATCTCACTGAACAAAAGAGTTGTGTTCAATGTACTGTACAAGTCCCACAGGAAAACAGTTCAGGTACAAATCTAGGATTAACCAGGAGGACAATAACTAGGAAACAATAATTTTACATTGTTTTAAATGTTTGCCCACGTTTTGGTTTGTTCAGAACGAAGTTGTGTTTTCCCAAGTTGAGAGTGTGTGGACCCTTAAATTCCGAATGAGTCGATCTAATATTATGACAGGGTAGTAGGGCGCAGTTGTTATGTCAAAATCAACTCAAAGTAACAGATTTCATATTATCTTTATTTTATTCTTAGTAGGCCCCGATGAAAAATTACATGTAGATTAATTAAATGCACATCAGAAATACATTATTTAAAAAAATATATACTACTAGCTGGCCAGATCCGGCTTTGCACGGATAGACAAATCAAAGTTAAATGTATATTAACAAAAAAAATATATCAATAAATATATTATACTATGTATTTCTTATGGGGATTTGTAGTAACTTTGACCCTCCAAACCCCCCCTAAAATTTAGATTTTTTTTTGAAAACCTTTCTTAGCGGGCACCTATGGTCCTAGAGGAAGCTACATACCAAATTTAATTCCAATCCATTTGGTAGTTTTGGAGAAATCGTGATTTAGTAACTTTGATCCCCCCCCAAACCCCTCTAAAATTTCGAAATTTTAAAACCTTTCTTAGTGAGCACCTATGGCCCTAGAGGAAGCTACATAACAAATGTCGTTCCAATCCGTTCAGTAGTGTTTAAGAAATCGTGATCAGTGAGTCAGTGGATTTGGCTTTTATATACATAGATTTAAAAGCTACAAACTTAAATACTTTATCTAGGCCTACCTAACTATGCCGAAAGGATTTTTAACTCGGTAAATATGTACAATTATAAGGATTATTTAGAAAAAAAATCATATAAACATAGGTTCGGAAATGCTTCGTTATCCAGTTATCCACCATTTTTTTTTACAAAACGCTTATCTTTGATCTTAGGAAATATATTGAATGCAAATGTTGGATAGATATTTCGTATGGCATCTTTTACCTACGTACAAAAAGAAAAACGTTGTTTTCATATATTTTCAAAATATCCGCCGTTAAAAACTTTTATTTTAAATATCTCGAAAAAAATAACTTGAACGAAATTCAAATAACCAAAAATTTACTTTTTGAATGACAAACATAAAGGCTGTTTTGTTTTTTCTATAACTTAAAATATAACTGAGTTATTGAAACTCTAATCAAAATTTATCTTGGTAGTTGTCCATAATATACAAAATATCTCTTATGAGAAAATGCAAATCAGTTAACGCTGATTTAAATATACCAGACGAGTATTTATAAAGTGTTACCTCAAATACGTAAATATTTGATAAAAGTATAATAAAAAATACACTCCAAAGTGTAAATGTTTATGAAGGCAACCCTTAGCATCGTTTTGAAAAGGTGAGTGATTGCGGTTTATGAATGTGATTTGAATCAAAATTGTAAAATAAAATTGTGAAACCAATATACATAAAAAATAATAATTCAATTATAACATTATTTTGTTATGAATTTTACCTATTTGTTTTTTTTATTTTTACCTATTTGCGGACGATACGGCTATTTTATTCGAAGGTAATAGTTGGGAAGAAGTACACGGGAAGGTTTTAAGGGATTTGTCGGTAGTGAAAAAGTAGTTTGATCAAAATTGTTTAACACTTAACATATCTAAAACAAAGTTCCTTCCTATAGCCCTTAGGTTCATTAGTGATTGTCCCTACGAAAGCATTAAGTTGCATTCGTGTGGGAATTACTTAAGTAAGTACTGTGCCTGTAGAGACATTGATAGAGTTGACACTTACAAATACTTAGGTGTCCTGTTTGATAAACGTTTAAATTGGTCTGCTCATGTTGACTATTTGAGTAGAAAAATTAGAAAGTTAATTTATGTTTTTAAAAATTTAAATGAAATATTATATTTTTGTGAAATAAGACAGTTGTACTTTGCATATTGTCAATCTTTGCTTTTGGGGGGGATAATAGTTTGGGGATGTGCCTGTAAATCCATTCTGGCCCTTTAGATGTTGTTCAGAGATCAGTTATGAAAATGGCGCTGCGTAAACCAAAACGGCACCCATCTGAAGAGCTGTTTAACCTTTTTAACGTATTTAATATCAGACAACTTTTTATAAAAACTCTCTTAACTTTTTTGCATAAGAATTCAAATTCCATTTTGTCCATTTTGAACCATTCACATTTTACACGGCATTCTCAAACAGTGGGTATAAGGACAGATAGGCTTTATAAATCTGTATCCACCACAAATACAGGATCTGTATCACAGATCCTTTTTCGTAATATTCCAAGAAACTTGAGATTATTTAGTAATTATTATGAAATTAAGGTTTATAAAAGGCAAATTACTTTATGGTTGCGGGAAGTAGGAAGAGACTATTGTGAGTCCGCAATTTCATCGGAGTACGCATAGTGTTTTGTTTACATGGATATTTTGTGGTGTCACTGAAGTGACGTTGTTGTTCTGATGCTGATCTTATTTATTATTTTTTACACTAAACAAATTTTCTCTTTTCTTTTTTTTTCTCTTTTATTATCATAAATTACATTTTATGTTGTGCACGACTCGTGTCCACGCACAGGCCTCGTGCCTATGTGGACACTATTTCATAGTATTATATTTGTTGTAACTTTGTATTTGTGAAATTTGTTATATGGAAATAAATAAATAAATATATATATTAATAATTATAATAGACCAATTATAAACGAGCGATTTTGAATATCTCTTTCTGTCTTTTACATAACATAAAGATATAAAAATAACATTTTTTCGCTATGCTCAAAAATGTGAAAAAAAACTAATTATAACTAATAAATTTTGATTAGTTTTTAGTCAATAACACAGTTATCTTTTAAGCTACAGAAATAACAAAACACCCTTTATGTTTGTCATTCTAAAAGTAAATTTTTGGTTTCTTGAATTTTTTTAAAAGTCAACTGTTTTTTAGTTATTTTAAACTAAATTTTTAACGGCGGATATTTTGAAAATATATGAAAAAACGTTTTTGTTTTTTGTACGTGAGTAAAAGATGCCGTAGGAAATAAAAATACTTGTGATAAATAACTTGATCACGCAGCTGAAACACTGACGTGGTTAGGCGAATTTCCAAAATTAAGTTATATAGCCTATATGTTTTAGGGTTTTAACCAACTATTTACGAAATTGGTCTGCACACGAAGTTGCTAATAGCTGTATGCTTGTACGATATGTAGAATTAGTAGAATTCGTTCGTACTTCAGCCTCCAGTCTTGGCTCACGCTTTGCTTCGTTAAGCTCGCTTTGTGAGTTTGCACCTTGATCTTGCGGCCAAGGATTTCATACTACTTCATTCGCACTGGTCAAACCCACTTCACAAATCTCGCGTCAGAAGCTTGCCTTTCGGTAAAATTCCTCACGTTTATTTTGAACTTGGTACTTTTATGGTATTTTACGTTTTGACTGATTTTGTGGGAACCAGCTATAAGGTCGTGTAAAAACCAAAATGTACAGAATAATTTCTTAAATTAATTTGTTTTTATAAAACGAAAAAATAAATTTCATTCTAGTAAAAAGTCTTAAAAAGCTACATTTGGTAAACAAGTGCTTCCGGTTGTTGAATTTTGTTGGCTAACGAACTCGTCCGAGCGACTTAGTAGAAGACCAACGTGTGTACCTAATTTGGAACAAATTTTACGTAACATGCGGTCATAAGAGTGCGTATACATAAACATATATGATTATATATACAATTTTTAACGATACCCCAAAACGTGTTCTGGGGACCATGGTCGGTGTTCATTGATCACTCCCGACCTTAGTCTCACCTTAAAAGTGACTTCAGTAGCTCATCTTTCAAAATCAGTATTTGTTCTGGTCGTTGAGTAACTTTTGTACAAACAAAACAACTTAAAAGAATTTGTGTGTTGATTTTTAAATTATTGTTCTTCCTATTAAGGACTATCCGGGATTCAATTTCGCTTATAGTAGGGGGTTTACTTTAGTATTTAAAATTAATATACAAATAAAGGATAGTTTGTGAAATAAACGCATATTTTGTACATATCTCCTTTCAGTTTACTGCAAATAATTGTATTTTATAACAATGTGAGGACGTTAGCGGGCAATACTTGACAGATGTAATGCGAGTATTGATTAAGTTTCAAAGAATTGTAACAAAAGTAAGCTTAGTACTGATTGGAAATTCTAACAATAACTAAACCGTTTGCATCATAGAATAAATGAAATTCGAACATACAAATGCAGATTAGTAATTGACATTTTGTATCAAATTATTTAATTACTTTCAGTGTTAATTAACCTGAATGATTGGTCTCAGTTAAAATGTATTGCGCATGTGTAAATTAAATACAGCAATAAAGTGAAATTATATATTCGGAAACCTATCGCAACTGTTATGGTATTCAATTATTCCAGAAGTGCAATCAAATTTACAAATTAAAAGTTTCACATTAATGGTATTTGTTTTATTTTCATACGGCAATCAGTCCAGTCAAATAGTAGACAAAATTCAACTAGTCGGTTTCTCTGCTTTTCTTAGATTTAGAGTGCTGAGTCAGAATTTGAGTTAGAAATAAAAATTTTCTTTAGCGTTTCGAGATATTCGCAAACAAAATAGTGAAATGTTCGTACTTGTTTAAGTTTTTGGCCCGTAAAACCGAAACTATGCACCCTATACAAATTTAAAGAAGACATTTTCTATACATTTCATCTGTAGATTTTGAATGCAGGACCCACGGGTGAGTAGCTAGAGCAAGTTGAAAATTGACAAAATTTGCGTGATTTGCAAAAAAATTGCGTTCTTTGTCGGTTTTCCGCAGATGTGTGCAAATTGAAATAACATTAAATTTTGTCGTTAATTTGCGAGAAGTTGAGCATTCGTTAGAGCGTTCTGACGTAGAAGAGTATTTCAGTCGTACTTGCCACACTCAAGTTAAACCACACCCCTTTTCATTTGTTTGATTTCTCTAATTTACCTACATTTATAAAAATTACTAAATCAAATTTACCCTTCCCACGCCTCATTCATTGTGATCTGGACAATAGAAGGAATTCTTTTGCATTGCTATTACAATTTGTATATGCTTTCTTCAAATGCATTATATTTTTTAAATTTTCAACTTGCTCTATCTCTTCACCAGTTGGTCATATTTTCAAAAACAACTGATGAAATTTTTAGTACATTTTGTCTTTTACTTTCTCCACCCTATACGTAGTATATGGAGAAAGTATTGTTTTCGTAAAAATGTTCGAATTTGAATTTTCAGTTGAATTATCTGTTTTGGTGCTCCCAGAACCCCAAAAAATTGTTTAGTGCAATTATCTGTGTTGGTGCTCCCTGAACCCAAAAATATTTTTAGTGGAATTTTTTTGTTTTGGTGCTCCCTGAACCCAAAAAAGTGTTTTTAACGTGGTGTCTGTCTGTCAGCCTGTCAGTATGTATACACGACCAGAGAGGACACTATTGGTCCGATTTTCATGAAATTTGGTATGTAGGTACTAAACCCTAATATCTCCAGGCGTTTTTTTCATTTTTTGGAATTTTTAATTTTTAAGGGTAATTTACCCCTAAAAACCCATAAAAAACTACAAAAATGCAAATTTCTCAAAAACGGCTCTAACGATTTTGATCAAATTTTTAGTATTTATAGTGCTTACGATGCCAAACAAAATGACACCACCCGCTTTTATCAAAACTTCGGCGTTTTATAATTATGGGGAAATGTTAAAAAATAAACAAGTTTATGTTGTCAATCTAGCATCGCTGAGACGGCCGCACGGTACAGCACAACGGTAGCGAGCACGGCCAGTAATTCAAAGGTCGCGCGATCGAATCCCACCTGGGACAATAATTTTTTTATACGATTGACGTAGGTAGAATATTATTTTTTTGTTTTGTTCTAAAAAGTAATAAATAAAATGATTAAAAACAATATTATTTTGACTACAGTAAGTTGGGAGAAAGTTTGTGTCAGTTAACTGATACCGTTTATTTTAATTTTGTATAGGATGGTCTTTTCGATAAAATGCATGTTTTCGGTGTTAAGGACACAAGAAAAGATATCGATTTTTTACTATTTTCTTGCGAATACCTCGGAACGCTCCAGGAAGTTTTAGTTGCAAGCAACAAATGTGGACTCAGAACCACAAAGAACATATAGAACCGCATGTTGGTTAGTGAATTGTAAATTAATTATTGCCTACGATTTGTTCCTACGAATGTTAACCTATATACAAATTTTCTTGCAATCAGATGTTATTCTAGAAGGAATAAAACTTGAACGCGACTTCCAACATGCAACACGTTTTACATTTATTTATTCAAACGCGTTTCAACGACAAAGTCACCATCTTCAGTGATGTACGAACTACAATTATCAAACTCTTGTCATCCTTTTAACTCACACTATTTGCCAGAGCCGCTTTTAAAACTATTGTTCACCGATTGAATAGTTTACTTTTAAAAGAAAACTGTGAAAAATTACTACAATTAATTTACGGGGCTGCAATTTTTAATAATTATCCCGGAAAATAATAAATAGGCCTAACACAATCAAGATAATGAAATTTAAGAAAATCAAGGAGTAGGAAGGGATAAAACAAACAGCATCATCAAATAATGTAAGAAAATCGTAAGCAAAATAAACAAATTTAAATTTAGCTTTGTTGGCAGGGAATAATCTTTGTGCAGTGTTATTAATTCGTAAAAGTGAAATTTAACTGCTCACGTCAGTTGAGCTAATTTCCAAAATTAAGTTTATATATTTATGGTTTCAACCAACTATTTGGGAAATTGGCCTACTCACGAAGACTGAATGAGTGTAGGAAATATATTAGTTGAATTTGTTTGCACCTCAATCTCCAGCACCGGGTCACGCGCTGCTTCCTTCCACTGGCAGCTTTGAGAGTTTACACCGCGACCTTGCGGCCTCGGATTATGGACAGCACTTTGCGTGTTTGCATCCCGGCCGTTCCCCTTGCATCAGAAGATGTTCACAAGGTAAAATTTTTCCCACGTGGATTTGAACCGGGTACTTTTATGTTTTGATAGATTTTTGGGGAAGCGGACGTGATATAAGGTCGTATAAAAAACCAAATGTGTAGAATAATCTCCTAGATTTATTTTTATGGATAAATCCCAAAAGTTTAATTTATTCTAGTACGACAAATCTCAAAAACATGCTTCCAGTTGTTAGATTTTTCTTGCTAACGAACTCGTCCAGACGACTTAAGAAACCAACGAGAGTGACCAAATCGGACGTAAAATGTTAGAGAACAAACACATATATTCATATTAAAGTATATTTAAAATTTTTAATGGCACCAAAAACATGTTCTGGGGACCATGATCGGTGCTCATTGACCACTCCTGACCTTAGGTCTTACCATAAGAATTCTGAAATAGCTCATCCTTCTTATGGAAATTTGCTAAAAAGATCTCTTACTTGCATAAAACCAGAATGTATAGATGTTAAACAAAAATAAAAGTAGGAAAGAAGATGATTTTACACTACATGTACAAAACTTGAATATTGTCACTTCGTACTTTTTTTACCTCAAACAGGACCCGAGCAGGATACCAATCAAATATTAAATGAACACTTTATATTGTGAAAACAAATAAATTCACCCGGTAATGTTTTCGTTTCACACAATACTACAGCTGATATTTTTCATTTGAACACTCTACCGTTGCCTAATATACGTACATTACACGGATGTGAGTTTCAATTAGTTCTAAAGAGAGACATTTGAGTTCAGTTGACAAAAGAATGAGAACCCTAAAATAACACTGGGAACAGTGTACATTACGATTCCTGGTTCGGTCGTTTGCGTTCAAGTGAGAGGGAGGCTATGTTTCAGACTTGACAAGTTTTAAATTTATTTAAACCATCGCTTTAATTCTGTCACAGATCTGAGTTTATAAAATTTATTGACATTGACATTTCAAAATAAGACTTTTTCAAATAAATAAAAATTATTGTTTTTCTGTCTAAAATTGGTTTAGATTAAGAAAATAAATGTTATAATAAGCACGTAATGGAATATATTAATAATTAAACAAGCTGTTTTTAATACAAAAATACTATTCATCACAACGGTAACAAAATGACACATTTAACAGTTTTGGGGAATATGGGAAGGTTTAAGCTTTAAATTGATTTGTATGTTATGAAAGTACATTGAATGGTTCTGCCAAACTAAGGGCGAGCTTCTATCAAAAACTATTTCATATAATTATAAATAACGAGAAGAACTTTTTGTACTTTATATTCTGTATTATTTAACAAAATTAAATGAAGGATGATAAATTTAATTTTTTGGGGAGTATTGGGATGTTAGTGCATTTGTCATGAGACCACGTTTACTGTTTCTCTCAAAGTAAGGGATAGTTCCTACAAAAAGTTCTCCCGTTTAAATAACATAGAGTAATATTTAAACGTATTAAGAAAAAAATGGTAAATGTAAAGGTATATCCTTATTGATTCATAGACGAACTAAGGAAGGATTTTGCAAAATGATTATTTTAAAGTAAAAATACATGGGTTTACTACCAGCCCTATAACAGATAAAACAGCAGCTTTATATCAAAAGCTTAGCAAAACATGTTTGATGAATGCATTTAAAGTCATTACCATAGCAACCAGTTTAGCAAATTTAGAATCAGTTTATTATTCTTCACAACCAACAGTTTTTTTTAGATTAGGTTAACAAAAAGTCAGCGCTTACTGTATCTATTGTTACATATTATATTATTAAATAGCTGATTTGGATCAAAAGCTTAACATAATATTAGATTGAGCCTATACTGAACTAGACATATTTCTTGAAAGCATTCACGTTTATTACCATAGAAACTATTTTAAAAAACTCCATCGATTTCAGATTAGGTTTAATTCGCTCTGTTATATAAAAAACAATTATGTCAATCACACAAAAAAACTTGGCAATACTGGGTCGAGATCTAGGATACCGCACCCCCACCACTCTACACGATCCAAGTGCCTCTGTCCCAATCAATCTTCATTTCAGAGAAAATATCAGCTTGCGCAATACTGTAATATGTTTCCATTTGCTTCACCGCCAGTCATCGCGGGGACTGTTGAGCGAAGCGAG
>JAGFPH010000007.1:1750235-1791790 GCA_018207615.1 Philaenus spumarius
AAATGGTCTCTTATCTGTCATTTTGTTGTTTCAAACCTCAACGGTGGTTATGGACACACAGTGATGATATTAAACAAATTTTAAAACCTACAAAAAAATATAATTTAATAAACATTCTCAACTCGTCAAGTGGATGTTCCAAGGAAGATATGTAGCGTGAGTTTTAGGATTAAATAAAGAGTACGTTATCCCGCACTTACTAAGGAAGCAGGCTTTATTAATGAGGAAACTATAGGGCAAGTCTCCCAGGTATAGAGCTAAGTAGTAATGGACCCTGAACACATTCTCTAGAGATGGTTGAAGCCGATCAACTGTTAACGTATCTGTTACCTATCACAATACACTAAAGCTAAGTACCAAGTTAACTACTAAAACAATGTGTTACTATTGCGTTAAAGCTCGATACGGTATGTTAAGAAATATCAATATCACTGCATTGGAATTACTTTTTACTTAATAACACAATAACTTATGTGCAATGTATTTAATGTACTAGTAAGCCCCGTGAAAAATCACAGGCAGATTAATTAGATACATATCAGAAATACATCATTTAAAAAAATACTGCTTAAAAACAACACACTATACCTAAGCCTACCTAACTACGCTGAGGGGATTTTGAACTCGGTAAATGTGTACAATTATTATTAACTGAAGGCCTATTTTTTAAAATGTGTTATTTACATAATGTATTATTATATATATTAAAAAATAACAGATTCAATTCATTTCTGTGAACAAGATTCAAAATAATTACAAAAGAATCGTCTGACGTGAGTTGAACGAATTTTCTAAATAATTGGGTTTTAGGGTTCTAACTATTTGGGAAATTATTCTACTAACGAGGGCGTTGAATAGCTCTCTGCGTGTACGAATATATTAGTAGATTTGGTTAGCACCACTGCGGCTCACGTGATGCTCCGTTCCCCACGCAGAGGAAACCCTCGCTTTGCGAGTTTGGAGACCGACTTTGCGGCCTTGGATTATGGACTGCTTCGATTAACTAATTTTTATCCCAAACGTCAGTCTCGGAACAGAAGTTGCCTCACGTGTTCATTTATGGTATTTTACGTTGCGATCGATTTTAGGGGAACGAGACGATAGTTCATTCTGGTAAAAAAAAGTGCTTTCTGTTTTTGGATTTCTACGTGGTTCAGACGAGTTCGTTATAAAAAAAACCCAACAAAATGTATTGTGTACCATATTTGGACCGAAGCGGACGTAAAATGCGGCCGATATATATGTAAATGATATATATACAATTTTCAATGACACCCCAAAACATGTTCTGGGGACCATGATTGGTGCACATTGACCACTCCAGACCTTCGGTCCGCCGGTCACATACAAATTCACCAACATTTTCTGGTTTTAAATATACAAATTCACCAACTTCGAAACAGGTATAAAAACAAAGGGCAGGCCGGGTGTCGGCCACATACAAATTCACCAACTTTCTACCTGACACAGGTACGGGATATTTCCATCCGAATTCTCTCCGAATTACGATTACGATTACGAAACTTTAAAATTTCGTGAAAGTTAGTTTTATGTCTCGAATACTGACCTAACCTATACCTGTGTGGCCGACACCCATCCTGTCTCTTGTTTTTATACCTGTTTCGAAATTGATGAATTTGTATATTAGAAACGACCCAAAAGAAGTTGCTGTATTTGTACGTAGTAGGACCGCCATAAGAGACCATTATAGAGGCATTACTATAGAATATTTGATATATTTTAAATTATTTATATTTGGGAAAGTTATGGATAACAGTTTGACAGATTTGAAGTTAGTTGGGTGGTTAGGTATTGAATACACTTACACATCTATGTCAAAGCTATCGCACAACTTCTGTTTTGTCAATACAAACCGAGGTGAATGCATTGAAACCAAAGCCAAAACCAAACTTGGGGTAACTTGCTTCACGACCTCTAACTTCGAAGTACAAACTGTGTTAAAGTACTTCTGATACATATTTATACTCTGCTAGTTACGGGCAGATGTCATCAAGAATCAACATAACCCAAGTATTGAATAAAACTACCTGGGGATACCTCGAAATTTAACTCTTTCACTAAGTAATTAGGTTAACCATTTGTAGACCAAAACACTAGCGGCTCCCCATGGGGAAGCCAATGCAAACGTATTATTCTATACCCTGATATTTTCACTGAAATTACGATTGAGCGTTGACCTATTATATCTTATCTTCTAAAGCGAGAGATAATTGTTTGTCTGCTAAATGGATCTGGAATCTCCGTCTAAGGATTTTTCATTTTTTTATTTTATATGGGGCTTTTGGCCACGAGAAATCGATTGGAAATGGTCACCAGTCTGGGAAAATTCGTTTTCTACGTCTTTTTATTAAATTAAAAAGTGAAATTTGTCCATTTTAAACAATACAAAGCACAGCTGATGCAAATGTTTTCAATGCCATTACAATAATCATATGCTTTCTTTTAAACTGTATATTTTATTAGAGGTAAGCCTAATGTTGTATTTATTTATAGTTACCATGGCAACGAATACTTCTGCTAAATAAACATATCCTTTATTTAGTTGTTTAATGTTATAGGCCTAACCTAAATTAACTGTTTGTATATTTTTAAATGTTCAATAATTATTGAAATCATAGCCCTGCTTATAATCGAGCTTTAGCTCGGTCTCCTGGTACTACATATCTAATGTAAGACAAATATCGAAATAGACACTGCCAACCCTAATAATATGATTGCGGCATGAGTTGTAATTTTACCTTTAATATTTAAATAATCAGGAATCAACATTTCACACAATTTTATTTACATATTACCAACTAAAGGAAACAATATAAAATGTAACAAGAGATGATTGACTTAATATACTGTAATGGTATTTTGTTTGCTTTTATCTAATTTAAAAAAAAAACTGTTAGTTGTGAAGAATAATTACCTGATTCTAAATTTGTCTAATTGGTTGCAAATAAACGCGTTTTGGTTCAATGTAAGCCTAAACCTTTTAAGTTTAAAATTATGTTAAGTTTTTTATACAAATCACCTATTTATTTCTAATATGCAACTACGGATTTTTAAAAATTAAATTATAATACAGAGTAAGCCAATGTTAACAGATTATTGTATACTCTAATATTTTCATGGAAATGACGATTGAACTGTGACCCATACGTTGCTAATGTAAGACAGAGATCAAAATAGACATAAACAACTTCAATAATTCGAATTGCGGCGTGCGTTGTAATTTAACCTTTAATACTTCAATAATCGACATTTTAAACGAATTTTGATATTACCAACTGAAGGAAACATATAATATGTAACACCAATTGTTTGACTTATAATACAGAAAACATTTAGTTTGTTTTTACCTAAATATAACTGTTGGTTGTGAATAATAATAAACTTATTCTAAATTTGCTAAGCTGGTTGCTACGGTAATGAATGTAAACATGTGTTGGCAAGCTTTTGATCCGAACAGCTGTTTTATCTGATATAGAACTGACTGGGAATGAACCCCCAAATTTTCACTATGTTTACGCTTTAAATTTAACACTTTGCATATTATTTTCTTAGTTTGCATCTATGATCCTATAAGAATATATTTTTTAATTTTCGTATTTATATCAAGTAGTTTTTGCTCTACGGTGATTCTATGTCACTCTGTCATTCAGTCAGGATAACGCCGTATATATGTGTATACAAATATATATATATATAATATATATTGTATAGTAGGTCTATTTTCTAAATAGTTCTTTCATTCAATTTAATTAATTAAAGAACATCTTGTAAGTAAATATTGAGCTTGACTTGTTCACTTGATGGAATAAAATTTGAATTAAGAATTTCACAACTAATACGTTATTAATTCAAACGCGTTTCAACTACAAAGTCCCTATATTTCACAAAAAATGTATTTACGATGCTGCGATATTTAATTGTTATTCCAAAGAATCTACCCTGGTAGGCAAGAAACCCTAACAACGTTGGGGGAGGGGGGCAACGTTTGCTCCATCATTATCTAATATTATTTAAAAAATCGCTACTGAAATTTGCAAATTTAAGTGTATCTTTGTCAACTGAGAATAATCTTGGTAAAATTTTAGGTAGTCCTAATGATAAAATTCAAGAACAGGACAAATCTGGTATTTACTATATTATAAACTGTGAATGTGTCTGAAGAAATATATAGGCCAAACCAAACATTTTTATCATTTAGAGTACATCGGGCCTTACAAATCTGCAATGGAAAACCTTTATTATAAAATATAAAACTATGTATTCTTGAAAAATGAAATAAAACTAAACACTATAAATGCTTGGACAGCTTTATATATATTAACGATTATCGTAATATAATATTGTAAATACTGAATTTCTACCTTTACAAAATTCTATATTAATGTACAAAAATAATAATGTATTATTTATTTTGTTTGTCGCCATTCCGACTACTGTCGGAATAAATTAATGTAATGTTACAACTTACTGTCGTTTATAGTCATTTTGTCTTATTGTAAAGTAAAACCACATTCGCTTCGGCTATTCAGACATTATGAAGTTATTAAAGAACATTTTTCGTTCAGTTCAGTGCGAGACAGTGGGCAAACCGAGCATGGTTTTATAAAATGTGTTTTCGTAAATAATTTATTTAAATGTTTGTGAACGAGTATTTGTCAAGTGTTCTATGACAACGGAGGGTGTTCTCCAATAACTTAATAATACCTGAATAACCGGAACGGACGTCGTTTTACAATACTAAAAGTGACTACTGACGACGGTTACATTATTTTAATAATGTATTGTTTAAGATTAGTATTAGTTTAGTACTTTGTTTAGTTAATTTTAGACTAGTTAACGCTAGGCACTTCCTTGTTAACGCCCATTAATGTAACCTAACTGTTAGCCACGCCTCTTTTAGTTTTATATAAGTATGGGGAATGGGACACTGTTAATTTAGTTATAGTTTAATTATTGCAACTCCTGCATCACTGAAGATGACTTTGTCGTTGAAACGCGTTTGAGTTAATAAACGCATCAGTTGTTAGATTCAGTGTTCAAGTTTTATTCTATCAAAGAACAACAGTTTTCTTCAATACCTTTAATTGGCTAGAATTCTTAAATGTTTGTCTCTTTGGCCTAAGTACATTTTGGCAATACATTCAACTAAACAACAAAATTAATTAAAAACATGTTTGGCTGGACTGGTTGTCAATAAAGTTAACTATTTTAAATTGTATGTTGCTTTAATGTTTTCCCTTCTAAATTTGGATGTACATCGCCTAGGCTATGTGTAATGGTAATAATAGTAAACTATCGTATGATAAAGTGTAGGCCTAACCTCAAAACACAACTGACAGTTAGTTATGAATTGATTGGTAAACACACATTTACTAGAACTCTTGTAATTTTGAAACTTGTAACTTGTAAAAGTAATTTCCTTATATTAGTAACATTGTAAAACCGGTACTGTGATATTATAGTTGACTAGGTAAAAAAATACCGAGGTCGGCAGTTCCAGATGAGTTAGTAAAAACGTCTTAATAATACAGAACGAAACTCCAGAAATACGTATAAAAAAGGTTGTAATCTAAAACAAAAAAAAAACAAAAGTTACCTTGTAAATATAACCATGAAATAAAAATTATGCCTACATTTCAAAATTTCGTAAATAAAAAACAAAATATTCTTTCATTTAAAACAAAACAAACGAAAATCGGCAAGGTAAATTTTAAAAAAATTAAAGAAAGCAGTCGTGTGACTGCCAACAGAAAACTATAATAAATATAAATCGTTGGTCATCGTTGGAATGAAATTTGATTATTTTAACACTACCTGTTAAATGACAAAATGAGGAAGAACAATGACCATTTCATTGGTATTACCAAGTAAACTATTTTAACACAACTCACAAAATGAGGGAGCACAATGTCCATTTCAGAGGTATTACCAAGTAAACTATTTTAAAACAACTTACGAAATGAGGAAGCACAATGTCCATTTCAGAGGTATTACCAAGTAAACTATTTTGACACAACTTACAAAATGAGGAAACAAAATGTCCATTTCAGAGGCATTACCAAGTATACTATTTTAAAACAACTTACGAAATGAGGAAGCACAATGTCCTTTTTAGAAGTATAACCAAGTAAACTATTTAAACACAACTTATAAAATGAGGAAGCACAATGTTCCTTTCATCGGTGCGTGTCGTGACTAAATTAACCCATTCAGCTATTGAATTAACCCATACATAATTTTGTTCTTATTTTGTATATGTGATACAGCCTTAAACTACACGCATCAAAAGTACAATGCGTACGGTGCGTTACGGTACGGTACGCGAGATTTCAATCGAATACCCACGCAAAAAGTGCAGAACTAAGTGGGCATGAGAAGTTTTCGCTTCGAAAATTTCTCATCAATAGGGGTTCTAACCCAAAAATGAAAAACTTTCAAAAGTACCCTTATAAACATAACGATAAAATAAAAATTACACTTCTTATTATTTTTTTTTTTCATTTAAAACAAACTGCACGACAATCGGCCAGGAATAGGTATAGATATCCAGGAATAGATATCATTAGGGTTGTAACCTAAAACCAAAAAAACCTCAAAAAGTGTCATCATAAATAATAATGAAATAAAAATGGCATTTCATAATTTCTTGATAATGATGCCAAAATTGTCTTTAATTAAGTCAAACCGCACGAAATCGGCCCTTTAGATCTCCAGTAATATTTATCAATAGTGTTGTAATCTCAAACCAAAAAAACCCCAAAAGTGCCCTTATAAATAAATATAGCTATGAAATAAAATTGATATTTTATAATTTGTTGGTAATAATGACATATTTTTTCGTTTAAAACAAACCACACGAAAGTCGGCCCGATAAGAAAAAAATCTCCAGAAATAGATATCAGTATGGTCACCAAACTTTTAATGCTGTGCTGAATTAATTTATAAGTCAGATAATACCAAAGGGTTTTTGCATTTACTTACTTCAGTTATAATTTCGAAAACGTAAAACCGGGTGGTGATTTGCAAAGAAGTTTCAATTAAAACATTTTTAGATATCTTTATCTCTGTTATTTTACCAGACTTTTCGTAACTCCATGACGATGAATAGAAATACAAGATCCAGAAGCAAAGCTAAACAATCTTCAAGAGCCATTCATTTCTTCTAATTAATTAACTTTATCTTCGGATGTAAACATAAGGTTCGTTTTTTGTGTGCTTCTTTATAGCGAGGGAAGAAACCTGCCGACATGCGGAAACATTATTAAAGTTATATCAGGAGAAAGGGTTTATTTGCTGATATAAGATTATTTAAAACAGTGTTTTCCTTCACAATTTTTTGCTATTTACAAGATACTCATGTGCAAATGGCGTTACGGAGTAAAAATGTATAACATTTTATCCTTGTGACTTAAGTAATCGAAATGTAAATGGTTTTTTATATCACTTAAGAATAATATTACACTATTTTAGTTTTGTAGCTTGTAGGACGTTAGTTGAATTTATATTTATTGCATAGAGGTGGTAACCCCATTTCATCCTTATTAACTGTAGTAATAATGTATAATTGTAATGTCTAAACACTCCTGGCTAATTTGTTTACTGGACATAATGTAAAAATTTTAGTGAAAAGCTGATGAATCGTATTTGAGACTATAGAGGTCAAAGGAACAAAGAAACGTAAATTTTTATGTATAGAGATAATTTGTTGATTAAAATGACGGTGCAACAATTCTCTCATACAATTAAGTAATACGTTTTCATTAATTTATTTAAATTCTTTAAAATAAAAACAATTTTAAAAAGGACCAGGATGCGATGTCCGATTTATTAAATTACACGTTCTCAGAAACCGGTTCTTTATTTCTAAAGAAATAATAAATTTAGTTGAAGAAGTCCGAGGTGTCTATATTTCTCGAAGAACAGTTACAAAGAGGTTTGAGTGAAGTTGGAAAGAAAAGTTGAATGTCAGAAGCCCGGAAACGGGTCCACTTCTAACTAGAGCACATCTTTATTCACAGACATCTGTTTTCCCGGGAACACATAGATTGAACAAATGAAGACTGGTCCCGTGTATTGTTCACAGATAAGTCAAGATTTATAATCCCCAAGGCAACGGTCAGACAGAGCGACTTAATGGAACTCTTTGGCAAACTATATCTCTCAACTTAAAGAGTAGAAATATGCAAATAAATCAATGGGAAAAAGTTATAAACGATTCTCTACACTGTGTAAGATCATTGTTGTGCACTGCTACAAATGTGACACCACATGAGAGAAGGTTTGTTTACAGCAGAAAATCAACAAATGGACTATCTATGCCAACATGGCTACTGACACCTGGAAAAGTACTCTTGAAGCGATATGTTAGACAAAGTAAATACGATCCACTTTTTCACGAGGTAGATCTGATAGAAGCAAACCCAAACTATGCCATTGTGTGACTACCAAACGGAAATGAAGAAACCATATCCCTTCGCCACTTAGCTCAGAGAGGCGATTGTAAGCGGCTGCCAGGTGTATCTGATTTCAACAGCCTAAGATCAAGATAAATATATCTCATAGAAGCCCTACTAGACTAGGCTCACAAGATAGTACAAATAAATAAGACAAGCAACCAACAACAGTAATATCTTAAACTTGCATACAACAAGAAGTAGCCTATTTCGAGCCAGAACTGACAGACCCAGGAATTGATGATCAACCATCTGAACTTAGAAGATCCCATTGACAAAGAAGAGGTGAAAGACTTCGACTGAAAATCAAGGGAAGAAGAATGTGATGAAAATTCATAATACTGTTTTTTAACATGTTATCATATGTTTAATTCTTATTTTATCATATGTTTAATTCTTAATAACAATTAAATGTTTATTTAATGCTACAATTATGTCTAGTTTTAAGATGAATAAAACCTAGATTCATTTTGTAAAGGTTTTCTCTTCTATGACATTAATTAACCTAAAAAAACTGTTGGTTGTGTAGAATATTTTCCTGATCCTAAATTTGCCAAGTTGTTATTGTAATAAATGTAAATGTTTTCAAGAAACGTCTTTTGGTTCAGTATAGGACTAATCTAAAATAAATTCTGTTAAGCTTTTGATTTAAATCAGCTGTGTTATTTATAATATGTAACATCAGATATTTGAATGAATACAGTAAACCTTTTCGTTTATGTTTCCTTTGTGTTTGATATTATTTAATTAACCTATCCTAAAAAAGCTATTAATTGGGAACAATTTTTACCTGATTTTAAATTTGTCAAGTTGCTTGCTAAGGTAATGAATGCAAATACATTCTAGAAACGTTATTTGTATCAGTACAGACCTAAAATTGTGTTGTTAAGCTTTTGATTCAAATCATCTGTTATATGGCTGGAAATGAACCCACGTATTTTGACCATTTTCTACCCTTAAAATAAATATTCTGCAAACTCCTTTCTCAGTGATCGTCTACATAGTGGTATGAATATTTTAAACTTTTTCCGGATACAGGGTGTTAAAAAAACTCAGGGTCACTAGTTCAAATCTCGAAATTTAAAACTTTAAACAAATATATCATATTTTAGTTTTAAAACAAATGCTATAATAGACAAATATTTATAGTTAGTTTTAATGGAATTAAAGGAGCATGTGAACAAATAAGTTGGGGAGATGTGATCTGCGCTCTTGGCTCTTACGATAAAGAATTTTAAAGTATTTGGATGTCGATGGCGGACTCTTAGAGCACCTTTAACCATAAACAATCAAAGTTTATGTTAGTTAAATCTGTATTCAAACAGTTTGTAAAGTAATTTAGTTATGTAGAAATAAACATGATTTATAATTTTATAAGTTTTAGCAATTTTTATATTAACTGATAGTTTAAAATTCGACTTTTAATTAAATGGTGCCCATTAAAACTAACAAATAATAATGCATTTATGTAATTAAAATAGCATTCACAGCGCAAATAACATGAATTTGACGTGGAAAAATTAGTTTTTTTTTTGTTAAATACAAAAAAAAGGAAAAGGGATGCGAGGTAAATGTAAATTGGAAGGTTGTTAGGAATTACAAGGTATTTAAAATGATATGCTACTTGACATATGTTGCTATTTTCAACAATGAGCATTTACAAATTTCAAAAATCAAATGATTTGAAATTTTTGTTTTTCCAAAAAAACCTCTATTCGTGGCATATTGTAGTAAAGCTAATTTCATGAAGAGTAAGAAATCTGAATCGAAGAAAGGCTATAATTGATAAAAAAATACAGGGTATTCAAAAATAAAGATTTTCACAAAAATGGTAACCATTTTGAAATGAATAGGGGAAGGTAACTGATTTTTATTTTCGCCAAAATATTTGTCTACTATAGCGCTTTAAAAAAAGAACAACATGACATATGTTTAAATTTGAAAATTCCGACATTTGAACTAGTGACCCTCAGTTTTTGATACACTCTGTATCCGGAAATAGTTAAAAATATGTTTTATTCCTCCATATGGATTTATTTGGGAATCATTTTGTGTGATCCTTCTATCTAAAGCCGTTCGTCCGTGTCCGTAACCTGTTTGAGACACCTTACGCGAGACACTCGGTATAGGGATGATGATCCATGCATTTTGCTATTGCCTGATAAAATAGTAAGATTATTTAAATCATATTGATCCCTTTGCCTAATAAGAAATGTTGACATTTTTTTAACAAATTCTTAGTTTGTTTCTCCTGTATCCATTTAATCTTGGTTAGCAATGTACCATAATGTTTGTATAAACTTCATATGTAGCCTATCATGTAGTAAATAAATCTACAGAAAGGGGGGTGAGAGTAAACAATTGAAGGGTGTTAGTTTAATTGGTATTGCAACGACTGATGACAGGCAAACCGTAATCTAGGATCTGTATTGTGTATTGAAGCAATAACTATCTAAAATATAATGTACGCAATCAAATAGAATTAACTATGGAGACAGATTATGCCATTTAGCCTGCTACAGTTTGGCAATAGTGTGTACAACTTGATTTTGCATTAATGTGCAACCGTAATAGATTTAATATTAATCTATATAATATACACTATAAGCGGTTTTGTCCTGACTGACTGACATAGACTCAACGGAGAGCAAAACCTACTTAAGATGCTTTCAAAGATTGTGTTTTGGTTTATTGTAGGCCTAACGTAAAATTATTTTGTTTTTATCCAAATCAGCTGTTTTATTTATAATAAGCAACAACAGTTAGTTGGATCTTTTATAATACAGCAAGCATTTATAAATAACTTTTGTTTTAGTTTGCTATTATTTTGTTAACCTATACTAAAAATAACTGTTAATTGTTAAGAATAATAAACCGATTTAAAATGTTTGATCATTTCAAGTTTATTTCCATGGTAATGCATTAAAAAAACATGTGTTGCTAAGATTTTGATACAAATCAGCTGTTTTATTTGTAATGTGCAACAACGAATGTTTGAATTAAATTAAAACACAGTAAGCATATTTTATTGATTTTTGTTTGTGTTTGATTTTAGTTTGTTAATCTAACCTAAAAAAGCTGTTGGTAGTGAAGAATAATAAACAGCTGTTCTTTCTAAGTTGGTTGCTATGGTAATGAATGTAACCAATTATGTGTGGGCAAGCTTTTGATCTAAATCACAGTTTTATCAGTAATAAGGCTGGGAGTGAACCCCCAAATGTATTTACGCTTGAAAATACATTTTTTTAAAATACTTTCTTAATGTGCGTCTATGACCAAATAAGAATACCTTTAAATATGTGTACGTATTTTTAAACTTATTTGTATATTAAGTAGTTTTTGCTTCAGTGATTCAGTTTTTTGACACTTTGATTCTGTGTCAGTCAATCAGGACAAAGTGGCTTATATATGTAGATTATTGTGTTTGTGTTTTAATAATTGTGTGCAGTGATTGAGCGTTTTTGTTTTTAATAATTTTCAAAGGATTATCCTGCTGCGAAACTTGAAAATGGATGAAACAGATGTCGTGTAACGGTAAAATTAGAATACGTGGATGCGGTAAGTCATAATAATTATATTTTATAATCAATTTTATGATTGGTGTCAACCAACCGTTATAATAAAATATAATTAGTAAACCTTGAAACTGGTTATAAAATATTGACTACGAAATTTACATTTTGATTATTACAAAAACTCAATTACGATCAACCAATTGAAATAAGAAGCCAGTAGATGAATCTTTATGGGTGCCCCGTAAGTATAGAGCCAAACTTTATTTTAAGGAAAAAATACAAAAGAATAAAAATGTCTTAAATTTGTTCCCCAATCGAAATTCATAAAAAATAGGAGTTTCCATTGGAAAAATTAAGTTGGCCGCCATATTGGAAAAATGGCGGAGTTGTTGGAAATTTTAATATTGTATTTTTAATGTAGGGGAAAAAGTAGGAAAGTCGCCCCATTTAATGTTTGTTGTAACTTTTATAGTTTCTGAGACATTAATGGTGCCGCACTTAAAAAAAATCACCCTGTATGATTACAATTGTATACAAACATTAGTGGAATAAGGTCTGTTACTAACCACAGTACCTACTGTTGTATACCATGAATAGTCTCTTGTAATACTAGTGTACTATGGTATACTTGACAATACACTTGTCCATACACTTAGCCGGTTTCTCGTTATCATAATGTCAGTTGCATGTAGGTATTTAGTGCTTAGAGTAAGTGTTGACTGACATAATCTAAAGACATACGCAGACATACGGGGACTAATCTTCTGTTACCTTATTCACATATGTTTCCTACTGATAAAACTTATAGTTCGTAAAACTCTTGCCACAATGGAAATAAGCGAGATTCACAACTTGTTGCAGCTGGATATTTTATTATCTATATATAAACAAGCAGCTTTGCAAATATAATTACATGTATATTACAAGTATTGGTCCATATTTTTCACTTGTAATTTAGTTAAATTAACCCTTGCTGGGGAAAGTGTGTAGGCAGACAAATTATTACAAATTATGTTTTCGGTTCATTAATGTCCCCTCCCTCCACCGCTCTTCCGTGCACCACAATAAGGTCACTGACTGTACGCGGATCAATTTTATTGAAACCCCACTGTACTACACTCAGAGTTTTCCACAAGGTGAAGAAGAGCCTTAAGAGATTAGAAAAAAGTTTCATCAAAATTGGATTAACGGTGTTCGAGTTAAACCGTTGTAAATAAAAACTTAGTAGCACAAATCCAACACCAACATACATATTCGATACTAAATAAATGCCTCTCTGTTGAGTCAAACTAAATATAGCCCCTGTGGCTTCGGAGCCCTGAAAATTGTTACAGAAAATACCTGATTAAAACATTTTGCTTGAAAAAGATCAACGATGTATTAGCAAACCTATTACATTTATTAATGGTAAAACTAGTAGCAATTTTGACGACTAAGCTATCGTTGCTCTGTCTAACCATGTATTGATTTCTGCTTTATTGTACCATAGAAACCCGGATACGTAAACTGTTTCTAAAAACAATCGCTACCAATGCAGTCATGTTTTGGACCTAGTTCTGTTATTTAACGATAACAAAAATGGACAGGGAATACCAACGTTCCATCTGTAATTTAATTACCTGTCCAAACTGAGTAATTGTATTGACAAAAAAATAAAAATATTATAATATTTATGACACAATAATCATAATCTCCGATTTTGTTGTGGTATTCTGGATTAATAATTTGAATAATAGATGAGCTAATAACGTTATAAGAGCTACAGTAACTCTTATCCTATGGTCGGGAGTGGTCAATGAGCACAGATCATTTTCCCCAGAAAACGTTTTGGAGTGTTACTAAAACATGTATGTATGTGTATGTGTCTGTATTTATGTTTTCGCACTCACAGCCGTATTTACGTCCGATTTGGTCAAAATTTAGTACACACGCTGGTTTTCTAAGTCGTTAGCCAAAAAGTCCTACAACCCCGAAGCACGTTTTTTGATCGGAAGTAATAACTTTTTTGTTTTGCTGTGTATGCATTTTATTAAGTGATGCAGGATTAAATTAATTGTTGTAGGAAGAGCGGAGTCCGGCAATCGTGTTAATGTATGTTCGCATGCGCAGTCCGATGTCATTTAAAAGTTAAATATAATATTTCCCGAGTTAAATAAGTTATGAATTGAATTGAAGTTTAAAGTGTTTTATTTTCTGCTTAACATTCAACACAAAAGTATTTTCCCATTTCATACAAACATGTGTTTGCCTTTAAACCACAACTCAAATAACATGTCTCATATTCTAAAATGAACCGACTAATTTTAATAAATTGTTTAAAAACTTACCACTTTCGTTGGATTTGTTGGAAAACTGTTCGAACAAGACACTATATTAACAACACTTCACAAAATACAATTTAAACACTCAAACAGGCTGAATGCAAGTAACACTAGCCGTTATCGATAATAAACTGAAATGGCAGTCGAGGGTTGGCACAATTACATTGTTCAGTCGATTGTTTACTGATAAGAAAGATGACGCAACGCCAAAGTACAAAGGTCTAAATATAGGCCTTATTAACTACCGACACACCTGCAACAGAAGGTTTTCAATTCAGATTTATTTTAGTTCATATTAAATCGTTATTTATTGGAAAACGAAATAACTGGACCAATTTTGTTTAGTTTGATTTTAAAAAAATAAGAAACTTGTAGATTGTTAGTCCTTTGTTTTGTCATCACGTCTATGTAAGATGAGCTATTGCAGTGACCCTTATGGTGATACGTGGCAAATGAACACCGATCATGGTCCCCAAACACGTTTTGAGGTGTTATATGGTACACACGTTAGTTGTCTACTTTCCTCGGACGAGTTCGTTAGTCAAAATAATTCAACAACAGGAAGCACGTTTTTTGACTAGAGTTAACATAATATGTATAAATGTCTTCGCACTCTAACGGTCGCATTCCAAGTCAGATTGGGTCAAAATTTGGTATACACATTGGTTAGCCAACAAAATCCAACAATCGAAAGCCCGTCTTTTTACCGGAAGTAACTAGTTTTTTAGATTTTTCGTACTAGAATAAAACGTTGTATGGTTTTATCAAACAAAATTTACTTTTTTTTTCTTTTTCTTTTCTTTTTTTTACAGGACCATATTATAGTTTGGCTGGTAACCAAAATGTACCAAAACCTAAAGTACCAAGTTCAAATCCAGCGAATTGATTTGTCCGCTGCGAGCCAAGTGCGAAAAAATTCCACTAATATATATTTGTATTCAGCGCCTTCGTGAGTAGATCAATTTCCCAAATAGTTGGTTGCAACCGTAAAACATATAATCCTAATTTTGGAAATGCACTTTACCCACGTCAGCGGTTCAGCTGCGTGGATGAATTATTTCACAATCTTTTACAAGGAGATGATTTTAGCAAACAATTTGAAATGAAATAAAATTAAAAAATTTCACCTACTACGTCAAATTTAATTTCGTTGCACAAGAAGATTTAAATTAAACCATTACCTTAGATTTTTTTTTTAATTTAGATGTTTTTACTCAAAATAATATGAGGCCCAAAGTCATTAGAATTATTGAGCTTTCTTTTGTTTTTCGTGAATATTCACGGACTTAGGTCTGTTCCTTAGTTATAAAATATATTTTTGGACGAAGCCCTCTTCCCTGCTTTCGTGCAAATTTTGGAAATTTTTCACCTCAGAAATTCCTCTAATGATTTTTATAGAATTTTGCAGACATAGTCTATATGGCTCGAAGGGTGCACCACTTCAATTTCAAGTTGATATCATTCTGTTTTCCTACACAAGTTATTTAAGTTTTGTTTCTTCAGAAATGTCATCACGTACCGTGTGTATGCGATGCAGCACTCTTAGCTGTTCGCCCAGCTGGCAATTGGTATTTCCCTTACTTTCAGTACAACATTTGACCGATCATAATCATCTACGTCATAAAAATCGCAATAAAAACAGTGCTAGGTTGAAGCCTACACAAAAACTAATAGTTTTGCTATCGACCGCTAGGTGGCTGAATGTCGACGTTGTATGCGAGCAAGAATTAGTAGTTTCGTATTTGCAAGGGGGCCACTGTCTTTATAGTAAAAAAAACATAGCAATGAACAACTATCGCATTTATATATAATATATTATGTAATTCAAATAATTTTACTTTGATGTAAAATTTTACTTCGATCACCAACCCTCGCGCGGCGACTCATGGCGAAGCAAATGCAAACAGATTACTGTATACTTTAATATTTTCAGGGATTTGACGTGTATTTTATATAGAAGAGAGACAAATTTCAAGTTATAAAATCTAACCAAAATGTGATACTGTAAAGCAGTATTTGAAACTGACCAGATAAACCTACTAAACTAGTAGTTCTGTGAACAGTAGACCTCGCTCGTTGAAATAACAAATGTGGTTTTGAGCTTAGGTTAAAAAATAGTGTGCCAGTAAGGAAGTAAGCAGAAGGTTTAGCCAGTGAAACACAATTCCTGCGATTCCGTTGTTTCTAGTTCTCGTTTTTTTCTTGAACTTTAACTGCTAAAGATTTTCTTTAGGGGGAATTGTGTTTCATTTATGTTAGGCCTAATAATGCGTAAGGTAGCTAAAAATATCACCATATTAAGGGAAAACATAGAATTAAATATCTACATACTTAAATAACTAAAACTTAACAATGTATTTACAGTTCCATATCATATTCTAATATTAGAAATAATGAAAACAAACGATGTTAAAGCGTCGTGATAATGATCTCAACCCATGTACCAACACTTCCCACGCTGTCCAACGGTCATTTTTTGTATGTCCTTTATCGCCGCTAGGTTTCATTTGTTTCGTCTCATTTGTAATTCAAATAAAGCTAAGTCAAATCTTGTATGAAATAATAATTTACAAGTATACCATTCAACTCTTTGATTTATTCTCTACACTTTCTTATAATAATATGTCATTTTTTGGCAAAGGATAAATATATTCCTAAATTACTATTCAAAATAGGCCTTAGTTTTGTTAGCAGTCTTGTAGTAGAAACATAAAAACTATTATTTTCAAAATAAGAAATTTGAAATTGAAAAATATTTTTATACAGTTCTACTTAAAACTAAATTTCTAACTTTTTACATTTATGAAAAAGATTTGAACTACGTTTTATGTAGGCCTAAAGTTGAAACCTTTCGTTACTGAACATGCTTGTTTCTTGAGCTAATAACTTTCTCAATGTTACTTCAATTATTTTTTTACCGGCATATATAAATTCTTTGAACCTTTATCTACAAAAACACTTTTGAATTGGTTTAGAATAAACGTATAAAAACATGGTTAAAGTACAAAAACTTTGACGATTTTAACAAATTTGAAGTTTACTGCCATTTTGTGAGCTAACCGTTAGAGATACGAAAAATCAAGAATACAACTTTGTTGAAAATCAGATTTGCTACCTGCAAAATATTATTAGTTTTAAAATTCGACTTACGGTTAAGCCACAAACTGGCTTTGTAAAATACGCTTACACTAAGAGAAACGGGCCGACCGCCATTTTTATTTTATTTATGGGGTTAAAAATGAAAAATGGAAAAAACCGTATATATATATAACTCGGCCTAGGAATAAGGAACATTCATGCAAAAAATCATCAAAATCAGTCTAGGAGTTTCTCCGTGATCGTGAGACAGACAGCCACACAGACGAAATGCCGAACGGTCGAGCTAAAACGGAGACCTCGCTTCGCTGGGCCAATAATAAAGTTAACATAATTTGAATGGTGGCAGGTGTTTGAATTATGATATAGTAAGCCTTTTCTGTTATCTGTGTTTGCTAAACTAATCTTAAAAATCTCTTGGTTATGACAAATAATTACCTGATTTTAAATTTGCCAAGTTGGTTGCTATGGTATTAAATGTAAATGCTTTCAACAAATGTGTGTTGGTTTAGTCTATACAGTATGCCTATGACTAACCTAAAATTGTATAAGTGTTTGATCCACACTAGCTGTTTTATTTATAATATAACAGATGTTTGAATTATAATACAGTAATCCTTTTTCATAGATTTTTTCTTTGTAATCTTCATCTTTGTTATCCTAACCAAAAAAAAGCATTGGTTGTGAAAAATAAATTAAGTTATTCTAGATTTTCTAGGTTGATTACTATGGTAATGAATGTGAATTCAACAAACATGTGTTGGCTTAGTAGACCATACCTAAAATTATTGTGTTGCTAAGATTTTAATTCGACTCAGCTGATTTATCTGTTATAGGGCTGAGAGTGAACCCCGTTTTTGACCATTTTGCATTTTCAATGTATATTTTTCAAAATCCTTTCATAGTGCTCTTCTAAATAGTGATATGAACGATTTCTAGCTATCATAGTTTTGGCTGTACGTTGATTACGAATCAGTCAGTCAGTTAAGAATTTTTCTTTTATACATAGGCCTACAGATTTATTTTGTGTATTTTAGTATTTAGAACTAAATTTAAATTAAAAAGTAGGTTACATTCCTCTACATTCGTCAGTTCCATATTCAAATATCTAAACCAAGATCATCTTCTTAGCAAACTTAGAATCAGTTAATTATTTTTCATAGCCAAAAGGTTTTTTTACGTTAGATTTACAAAAGAAAAACAAACACAAAGGAGAAATCAACGAAACAATGTTACTGTATTATGGAATAATTCAAACATCTGTTGTTACAAGTCTTACTTAATAATTCAGTACACCCTTACATGGTTTGTGACCCTATTTCTGGAGATCAACCTTTCAAATTTTAGTGCGGTTTGTTTTAAATTAACTAAACTATATAGGTCTAGTTATTACTATCAAAAAATTAGGAAATGTACATTTTTTTCCATTGCTATACTTAAAAGAGGACTTTTGAGTTTTTTGGTTTTAGGTTAACACCCTCTTGATACCTTGTCCTATTTCTGAAGGTCTACAGAGCCGATTGTAGTGCTGTTTGTTTTAAATGACAGAAAATGTTGTCATTATTATCAAAAAAATATAAATGTAAATTTTATTTAATGGGTATATTTAAAAGGGCACTTTTGAGTTTTTTGGGGTTGTGGGTTAAAAACTTATTGATACCTATTTCTGAAGGTTTAAAGGGTCGATTTTAGTGCTGTTTGTTTTACATGACAGAAAATGTTGTCATTATTATCAAAAACATATGAAATGTCAATTTTATTTCTGGTAAAGGGCGCTTTTGGAGTTTTTTGTTCTGCATTAAAATCCTATTTATAATTATGCCTGGAAATCTACCTGATCGATGTTGGTGCGGTCAAAACTAAATGAAAGAAATAATGTTGTCATTATTATAAAAAATTAATAAAAGTCATTTTTATTTCATCACTATATTTATATAAAGGCACTTAAAGATATCTTAAGATATCTTCTTTAGGTTTAAACCCCATTGATAAATATTTCTGGAGATCTACCTGGTCGATTTTAGTGAGGTTTGTTTTAAATGAAAGAAAATGTCATAAAATAAATATAAAAAAAGTAATAAATGTAATTGTTATTTCATCAGTACATTTATAAGAGCACTTTTTGAGTTTTGCTGTTTTTAGGTTAAAACCCTATTGATTTATTTATATCTAAGGGCACTTTTAGATTTTTCTTTTTTGGTTTTGTTTTAAAACCCTATTTATAAATATTTCTTGAGATCTACCTGGCCATTTTAGTGGTGTTTATTTTAAATGAAAGGGAATATTGTCATTATTATCAAAATGTTATGAAAAGTTATTTGTATTTCATCGGTATATTTATAAATTTACATTTTGTGGTTTTTTGGTTCTAGATTAAAACCCTTGTACTACATATTTCTGAAGATCTACCGTGCCCATTTTAGTTTTTTTGAAGTTTTTTATTGATTTTCGCGCAATTTATTTTAAATAAAAATAAATGTCATTATAAAAAAAAATAAGAATTGTCATTTTTATTTCATCGGTTTATTTATAAGGGCAGTTTTTGAGTTTGTTTGGTTTTATGTTAAAATTCTGTTGATAACTATTTCTGGAGATCTACCGTGCCGAATTTAGTTCGTTTTCTTTTAAATAAAAGAACATGATAGAATTATTTTTTTAATATGATTGACACCTATCTCTGGAGCTCCATTTTGTAATATGACATTTGTCAGCAGACCTCGGGAGGCTTTTTTCTCTAGTTATAAATTAAACAGCTGATTTGGATCAAAAGCTTAATACAATTTTAGGTTAGGCCTATAATGATCCAAAACACGTTTCTTGGAAGTACTATATTTAGATTTATTACAATAGTAACCACTTGGTAAATTTAGAATCAGGTAATTATCCTTCAGATCCAACTATATTTTTAGGTTAGGTAATAGCAAACACAAACAACGAAAAATGCTTACTATATCATAATTCAAAAACCTATCGCTATTAAAATTATGCTATCTTTATTCTTTTCTAGGTCTATCTGGGAAGTTTGAAATATAGCTTTACAGTATCACATTTTTGTCTAATTTTATAACTTAAAAATTGTCTCTATTCTGAATAAAAATAAAAATCTCTGTCCTAATAACCGTCATTCACGTAAAATATCATAATATAAAATAGTCCGTTTGCATTTGCTTCGCCGCGAGTCGCTATGGGGGTTGGCGAGCAAAGCGAGCAGGGTCGAAGCCCTCTAGTATAACCTATGTTTTGAGAACAATTGATCCACATCAGTGATTAATTAATTAAATCCGAGGCTTCCCCAGTCAGTAAACGCGTCAATCAAAAAAATAAACAACAAAAAAACAACCATCAGATTTTACAAACAGATCCAGATGACTAGTGCACACGATTGCTCCCAGCGACGTTTTCCCGATTATACCGCGATGACGTAGCATGGTTTTGATTCTATCCTAAAAATGATAGACTGACAGCACTGGTCAGGTTAATTTCCTAGAATTCAATCAATTTACCAATAAATATTATTAACAGAAATACATCGATAAATAAAAACAAATTCTACAGAAAAACTATTGGCTTTGTAAATGTATACATATAAATAAAATTGTAGTGTCGGTTTATGATTTAAGAGTAAATCCATTTACTAAGATCATATTACACGTTACCAAATCTAAACATGCATTTTTTGTCTGTCCGTTTGTTTTGGTTAATCTCAGTAATCTCAGTAATGGCCGAACCAATTTTGACAAAACTTTCATTTGCATGTAGAGAACCATTTCAGAGACTAATCTAGCCTACTTTTTATCCGGGAAATATTTGTATTATTGTTATTTAAAAAATGAAAAAATTATGGACAAAACTAGTCGATTTTCGAAGGGATTTATTGTATATGGGTAGCTATTCAAAATGTAATCTCTTCGATTGTCGTGGCTGAATTCTCTAAACAATAATGGTACTAAATATGTGTCAATTGTGAAATTTGTATTGAAATTAGTTGAATAGGTTTTGAGCATGTAGAATAAGTAAGTGTATAAATGATTATTAAATTTTAAGGGTATTTATCACATTCTTCCCTTTGACTTACGTAATCGAATTGCGATTAGTTTTTTATGTCACTTAAGAATAGTATTTCACAATTTTAGCTTTACAGCTTGTAGGAAGTTAGTTAAATTTATATTTATTGTATAGGGGTAGGAACCATATTTCAACCCCTTAGAATGTAGAAATTATAATGTATAAACATTTCTACCATTAATATAGATAATCTACGATATTTTTATTGAAATCGGTCGAATAGATTTTGAGTCTATAAAGGACAAAGACACAAAGAAGCAAACATTTATTATAATTATATACTAGTGGACACGGCAAATGCTTCGCTATTGCTTGGTTTAATTTTAAGGGTAGTTATCCCATTTCATCCTTTTGACTGACGTAACTGAATTGCAAATATGTTTTTATATCAATTAAGGTTATTGTTAAATAGTTTTACCTTTATAGTTTGTAAGAATTTAGTTTAATTTATTTTTATTGCATAGGATTAGCTACCCCATTTAAATATATTTGTTTGTAGTGACCATATTATCTAAAAAAAATCCTGGTCCAAATATGTGTAAATTGTGAAATTTTAGTAAAATTAGTTGAGTAAGTGTATGGAATTGGTGTATGGAATAAGTGTATGGAAAGTGAATTAGTAGTAAGTGTGTGGATTAATATTTAATTTTGAAGGTAGTTATATCATTTTATCCCTTTGACTTAAGTAATCAAATTACAAATAGTTTTTTATATGGCTTAAAAATAATATTACGTTATTTTACCTTAATAGCTTGTTGGAAGTTAGTTAAATTTATATTTATTGTAAAGGGGCAGCAAGCTCATTTCAACCGTTTAGACTGTAGTCATTGTAACGTCTAAACACTCCTGGCAATGATATGGATAAACTGTGAAATTGGTTAACCAGTTTTTGTGTCTATAGCTTAAAAAATTAATAAAAACTAGTTTTTATTGCAACATTTTTGACGTCATAATTTTAAAACCCGATGGATTACTAACAGGTGAACAACTATCGCAAACAAAATAATGTTTCTCCTCGGTTATATATAGTTCACGTCAGCAACATAACATACTCTTGACAAGTACTTCCCTCACGGCTGTATTATGTTATTGAATAGTTCCCAAACTCTCAAACGCTCCTAGAGGCAATATAACCATTTATAAATAGGCTATTTGAAGTTTTTTAACTATCCTGCTGTTTTGCACTTTAAGGCTAATGAAGACGGGACCTACAGTTTTACGTGGAATCCGAACTACAGCCAATCATGTCTGGTAAGAAACCATTTAGAAAATTATTCGGGGTCAATGGGAACTTTTCCATTGATGGTTGCCATGACGATTGATAAAGCTTTCACGCCTTAACAACCACGGCCATCGTGGCTTAAACTATTTGAAGTAGCAAGTTAACTATTATACAGGGTGATTCAGGAGGAACGGGTTATACAGGAACTGATTATACAGCTAAAGATAAGAAAACAAGTTCAAATAAAAGTATTGGTCAGGACATTTTCCAGATATCCGCCGTTTTTTACAAAATAATTCATACCGTGAAATGTTTGACCGATTTCAAAATGGCAGCTGTTTGAAAATTGCAAAACTAAATTACTCAAAAACCGTACATTTAAAACAAAGAGTTTCAAGAATTTTTTTGGATCCCTTTTGATTCCCTATAGGATAGTGAAACTGTCAAAACAATCGAATGAAGGGTTATAGTTAAGTTATGTGTAATATTTATATATATTAATTAGACTTACCGTCAACAATAGTCTATTGTTCGTAGTTATTTCACTACGGCCGTTTCGGCTATTCAGTCATTTTCAAGTGTTTGCTGGGTAGTTCCCGTTGTCTTAGTTTAAAAACACACAATCACGTAACACACAACACATAACACACACACAAGTTCTTTAAACATTTATTATATATGTAGTGGGCCCACTGTCACAACGTGTACTACGCGCATTGCTAGTGCCGACTACCTGTGCGCTGGTTGTATGTAGGGGGGGGGGGGGTTAGTTTCTATCTATATGCGTTATTATTGTATCATAAATTAGATGTGATACAAATATTAATTTTTCATTTAACAGTGAACTACTGTTGTCCTTTGTTCGTCTATATATTTCATATTCCTCTAATGCGTTCATTAGTTTCCCTTTCTCACAATGATGAAGTATTTTCATTGTTTTTTCGATGACTGAGTATTTATGATCCGTTTGAATTATGTGTTCAGTAAACTTCGACTCGACTTTTGATGGATTAGTCAATTGTGAAGTTGTTGGTATGTGCTCTTTGAATCGTTGTTTAAAAGACCTGCCCGTCTGTCCTATATATGTCTTTGTACAATCAGAGCATGATAATTCATAAATCCCCGTGCTTTCGAATTTGAAAATGGCTGAATAGCCGAAACGGCCGGAATGGCGAAGACAAATATGTATTATGTGTAATAATTGTTGTGTTCAACCAGGCATCCTATAACAACACAGTAAACACAACAATATTGTATGTACATAGTATGCTGTTTTTTATTTTACTTTTATTTTATATTTTATCTAACTTTGCATATGCCATTAGGGATTTTGAACATGGTAAATGTATAGAGAAACATTAAACAATTAAACATTGTACTCAAGACCAGAAGTAGATTTTGGAAAACAAAACAAAAGATCATACATTTTATTCATAGTCATACTTAAATCAAGATTTTAAATGCAGTTATTTAGGCAAAACAATATTAAAACAAAGTTTCTTACATTTGTTTCAGTGAAGTGACCTCTTTTTTTTGTATAGTAACGCGTTTCTTGACTTTTATCCTATATTCAGGCACAATAAATAAATTACTCGACTGTGGTAGCCAAACATTAAAATTATTTACCAAAACACAACACAGCACATTTAAAGACAGGACGTTTTGGTGTACACCATTTGGCTACTGGACGGCAACTGTCAGTCTGTTATCTCTCGCATATGGAACCGGTTCTTTCCGACAGCTTCTTGAACTCTTATCCCCTTGTCAGACAAGGTATTAGAGTCGAAATTTAGGTGGTCGTTCAATAATTATTGGTGTTCGCCATTTGCATCTTTTGATTAGAACGACTGAAATTTAAATTTCATGCTCCTTAACAACGTTCAACAGTGTTCTACCTTTAGAACATAATTGTTTCAAGATTATTTTGAAAGCCCACGTAGATAATGAAGGCCCAAGATTCTAATGGGCCTCGTCTATTAGATAGCGTGCAAAATTCGATTTGTTAAATGAAATAGTTTTTTTCGGCAAGTAGTGTTCTTTAAATCGAATCTTAAACGTTCTTCCAGTTTAGCCTATGTCAATCGATATACGCTGTATTTGTCTCATTATTTTAATGTTTGACGACCCCGGTTAAGTAATTTATTTATTGTGTTTGAAGATGGGATAAAAGTCTCAAAACGCGTCACATATACAAAAAATGAGGTCACCTGACGGAAACAAAGTTAGACTAAGAAACTTTATTTTAATAATTAGTGAACTGGATACTGAAATTGAATTTATTAAAACTATATTATTTTTCCCTTTAAAATTCACTTAAGTTTTCATCGAGAGTAGGTCTATATTTGTAAATTAACAGAAGCTTTATAGTTAAAATAGCAATGATTCGGACCAAAAGCAAAAGATAATGACAGTTTAAAATATAATTTTACGTATACAGGCCAAAGTATCTTTTAGGCTGTTAAGAATGAAGGAAATAAATAAAATTTTCAACGATTTTTAACCCCAAAGCCAATCCTCTCTATACATAAAATCCAAATACCACTCAAAGACTCACTCATCACGAAATCTCAAAAACCAATGAACGGATTGGAATGAAATTTAGTATGTAGCTTCCTCTAGGGCCCTAGGTGCTCGCTAAGAAAGGTTTTAAAAAAATTCAAAATTTTCGG
Source organism: Philaenus spumarius (assembly GCA_018207615.1). NCBI lineage: Eukaryota > Metazoa > Arthropoda > Insecta > Hemiptera > Aphrophoridae > Philaenus > Philaenus spumarius. The sequence continues at coordinate 1,775,598 of JAGFPH010000007.1, forward strand.
GGTCAAAGTTACTAAAATTCCCCATAAGAAATACATAGTGTAATATATCTATTGATACATTTTTGGTTAATATACATTTAACTTTGATTTGTCTATCCGTGGAAAGCCGGATCGGGCCAGCTAGTATGGTATATAAGATTAGATTTAGGTTAGAGATATGTACAATTTTTAATGACACCCCAAAGCGTGTTCTGGAAACCATGGTCGGTGCTCATTGAACAATCCGACCTTACGTCTCACCATAAGAATCACTGCAATAGCTCATCTTTCCTATAATGCAGTGGATTATCCCCTTTATCCTAACTGAGGATATCAGAAGATGGTTAAACGTACCTTTAATTTAATAATTGCACTACTTTCTCTTAAGTGAAGGTATTTTCTCAATATCTAAACTGACCCGTTAATAAACTGAGTGATATTTAGATCCATACAAATAATCTTGATTGTACACGGATTTGTATTCTAGTAATATGTACTAGTATTGTTTTACATTGTATTGCATACACTAAATTCTAAATACATACTGACTGTAAATAGTTACATAACGACTTAGTCACGTGCACCGCTTTATGACCCTGCCATAAAGTCTGGCAACTGTTAATTTAGTAACATATTATGATGTGTTTCCTTGTATTTAAGGATCGGCAGGAGTGAACAACTATTTCTGTGTTGACCACAGCTCTCCAAGTGGCACTACTGCGTCTCATTATTCTGATTTAAAATATAGAGCAGCTTCATAAAGGCAGAAACTAGAAGGTTGCATAATGTATATGTAACCCTGATTGTAAACGTTCTGAAATGCGCATGCGTGACAATGTGAGTATGTGTTATTAAACACGGCTTTCTCTCACACATTCAACATTAACGAATATATTATTGTTTCCTCCGCGTGCAACAAGTTGATTTTATAACCACTAGAGTGCAGGCTAAACATTAGAGTAGGATCACAAATTCGGCGCATACACGCTTTTACAATGAAGCAGATTTTGTAAATTATAAAAATTTATTAAAATTAGTTTTATTTAAATGGTAATTAAACTTTGAATGTGGTGAGTTTTTTATATTTTTGGTTTTTGCATTATTAGATGAGAAACAAATCGCAAACTTTGATGTTAAGTTAAGACAAAGAACAAATTTATTTCAAAAAATTTTTTTTTAACTAATAGATATTCACATTTGTACTGTCCTAACATGCATTTTGGAAAACAAAACAAAAGATTACAAATTTTAATCATTGGTCTTCTTAAATCAATGATTTTAATCTCTAATATTTTAAACTCAGTTATTTATTTATTTCTTATATTTTCAATTAATGCAAGTGGGTGAATAACAGAAATATTTAATTTAATTAAGATAGCTTTTCTTCCTACTAATACTAATCCTAATTTCCTAATACTGAAATAATAAAATCGACAACAAATGCAAAAAGAGCAATGTATACAAACAGCTGTTTCTAGAACCTAAAAAGTTTCACTTCTAACGCCCGAAAGTCTCACGTACATTTTGTATATAGTAGAAAAATGTAGACGAGACGTATGTTTTATTTCTATTTGCGAATCTGTGAACAACTATAAGGAAATATAGTGTTGTGAAAATACTACATTAGTTTATCTGTTGAGGTTATGATAACACAACTCAAGTGTTTCAGTGTTATAATAGTTTACTTCAACAAGAGATCCTATCCTTCATCCTATACCTACCCCTCACGGCAATGTAATAGTTGAGGTATTGAATTGTTGTATTTAACGCCAGGTAAACAGCCCCTATACATAGCTTGAAGCTATCCTACTGATTGAATCAGATTGTGTTACAAACTGTATACTAAAAGTTGTTATTATAAGTATTCAACTGTATCACATAAATGAATTATACAGGGCGTTTCAAAATGAATGTTAAGGCTTTGTAGTATTATTGCGTTTAACTTAAAATTACAAATAATACATTTAATGCAAGAGCAACTCAAACAGTTTTGTTGGTACACATATGCGCATGAGCAATCACTGTTTCCTCTGCCTTTCGTTAGAAAGCGTTAGTAGCAAAGTCGGTGACTAGTGAACAGAAAGCTTTTTGTGTTTTACAATTTTCAAATACTGAATCTGCAGTTACAGTGCAATGTGCGTTCCGAATTAAGTTCAAATGTAATCATCTAAGTGATAATAGCATCCGTATATAGTAGCATAGGTTTGTTGAAACCGGCTGTCTTTGCAAAGGGAATAGTACGGGACGACCAAGAGTGACTGAAGAACGTGTTGAACGAGTCAAAGAGTCTTTCACACACGCAGCCCTAAGAAACAGTTCAGAAGACTAGTCGTGAATTAAAAATTTTTAAGAAGACAATTGCAACTAACTCTTTATTGATTGCAGTTGTTACAAGCTCTAAAGCCTACAGACCACGGTTTACGTGCCAACTTTGAAAAAGATATTTGTTGCTGCATGACTGTGAAGATTTTCTAGATCGTGATGAATTGACATTTCACCTAAGTGGTTAAGTGAACACCCATAATGTGCGCATCTGTTGGGAAGCAAATCTCTACGATTTGGTGCAGTTGCAACGAAACTCCCATTAATTAAATGTTATTAATGTCACATCCCGGCGGAAAGTTTATGAACTTTTCTTTTTTGTTGAAGCAACTGTAACTGGAGTTCCTTACCTTGATGCGCTACAACAATGGCTCTTCCCTAAATTGGAAGAAGCTGAATCACAGAAATTTATTTGGCAGGAAGATAGTGCATAGCCTCACTGGTATAACTCAGTACGCGATTGCTTAAACGACGTTGTGGCCGACCGCTGGATTGGCCCCAAGGAGCCAGATGACAGAGCTTGTTTCGCATCAGGGCTATAGAATACAAAGGATGGCCCACTCGTTCGATATTGATGCTCGCCGACTGTCCCAACCTTCCTCTCGCTCCCCTACTATGTGACAGAGGTGACATGACACGCCGCGCAAGCACGATACGCCTTAGCTCTCAAGTGTTATTTGATATAACGTTGCAGACGAAATTACTGAAACTATTAATTTGGTAATATCATGTTGTTGCGTTGCGGTCAAGTTACTAGCAGACCGTTTTAGCAAGGTTACGTTATTTATTTAATGTTACGTTGCAGACGAGATTACTTTATGAAATGTTACCAAGATTATCAAGTAATATTGTCTGCAGCGTTACTTGAATTCCAAGAAACACCTTTACTAACAAAACGCATTAAAAAACATTTTCAGAATGATGAGATATAAATAAATAAATTTATAATATAAAAATAATAATAAGATTTTAAACTTAGAGTACAGGTAGTTATTGATAACTCAAAATTTAAAAACAAAAAATTTTAAGTACTCAGATTCAAATTAAAATAAACATTAAAAATATTATTTATTTAATCTAAGCGAGATTACTTTATGTTAAAAAGTTACCAAGATTCTCAAGTAATTTCTTCAGCAGATTTAAGTAAAAATGTTTAAAAAATCTTTACTAGCAAAATGTGCTTAAAATTGTCAGAATAATTAGATATAAATAAATATATAATATAGAAATAATTAGAATCAAATGTAAACCTAGATTAATAAAATTATTGATGGCAAAAATTAAAAAAAACATAATGTTAAGTTAAAATTCTAGACTAAATTAAATTGCAGAGTGACAATTTAAATTAAAATAGTTCAATTGTTTAAATTCAACTATTAAAATAACTATTCCCTAAGGCCTAGGGAAGGATAATTTCTATAAAGCAGTTTTATTAAAAAAAAATATTTTTTTTTGTCAGCAGTAATTATTATGTCAATGTGCATATCAGCATTTAAGCTATTAATTATGTGTAAGTATTTATAAGTTGTTTCTGTTATATTTTATAACTATTACACATGTTTTATTAAACTACATTATTACATTCAAGTGTTGATGGTTTATTGTAATAAATACAATTATTTTTTTTCAATAATGTGACACATTTTGTTCAATTTCGTATTTAGTTTTCAGAAATGTTTCGGAGAATCAAATTAAAAGTATGCTAGCATTAGTACACTACAACGGTTTATTACCTACAAATAAGTTAGTTTCATTGTAACCCTGTCTTCTAACATCTATAGACTAATTGTTTACAGTCTACTTATTGCTTTGTGGAGTGTCAATACCAAAATTAAATAAAGAAGAGCACATCATAAAAATTTTACAGCTTTGCTAAGAAGTTTAAATTATTGTAGCAGGGAATACTTATGAGAAGCGGTGGGAATGGAGCAGGCATTACCGTCGTGACGTCATAACAGTGGCAGTCACGGTAACGATCTCCGTGGCGGACTGGTCTAGCCCTTGTATTCTATAGCCCTGGTTTCGCAAAGCCTCCACGTTTACGGGTATATGACGCTATTTTATTTTTACGTTTGGTGGTTCATAAGGGATCATCTGCCTTCGCTACCAGCTGACCTAGTTGCCTTGAGAAACAGGTTATAATTTAGTTGTAGCTCACATATCACTGAAGGTGAAGACTTTGTCGTTGAAACGCGTTGAGAGTCGTGTCTGTATTTGTATTTTTACTTTTATAAATTAAGAAACAGGATTGAAATAGTTGATGCAAAAATTACTCAACTGAACAGACACACTGCAAAATGTTTGCAACGAACTCGGTAATCGACTTGATGTGTGACGTGTGACTAATGGTGCTAACATTAAACACTTTTAGGAAAAAGTTGAGTTGCTCTTTCTTTGATGTATTATTTATAATAATTGTAAGATAAATTTAATAAGTACTACAAAGCTACACAACTCCTATATACATGAAATAAAACTTTAAAATCACCGTAATAATTAACATTCTTATTTATATAGAACACATATGTTATTATATACCTACGTTGTAACTACTGTATCCTCAATGTAGGAGTGTGCCCTGAGGAGAGAGAAAAATAGGGCCCCACCCTTTGTTTGTTGTGTTTTGCACAAAACAAAAACATAGACATAGACCTCTGTTACTTCACTGTAACACTGTATACTTTTGTTAATGGAAAAGTGTTGATAGGGTCTTATAAAACAGATCGATATTTCCTTTTAGTGAACAAAACGGGTAAATAACATAATTGAATATTCGAATAAAAATTATTTAAATAGCCAACTACTAACCAGTCGATCTACGTATTACACGAAGAAACACTTCATATGTTTGGATATAAATTAGCAACTGCTGGACTTTACTGCAGTCGTAAACTGGAGTACTTACACATACAATTTACGGTCTGTATATACTTTATACCACGTGTCCAGAAAGTCTAGAAACGGCTTAATATTTCGTATATATGGAAAATTTGAAGATAGATGTGATTGAGGAACCTACTATATGTAAAAAATACTGTTTTGTTAAGATGTTATCCGCCATCTTGAATGTAAATTTGTTTTTTAAATGGGAAGTTGGTCATGTGATACATCATTTCGAGGTAGAATTTCAAGAGAAACCAACATTATTTGTACATCCTATCTTAAACCGATTAAAAATGGCGGCCAAAAAACAATGAAATCGTGTTTTCCGATTTTGCCCCATTTTGATGGATACTCAGTGTATATATTATATTAAATAGACTGTTAATTAAATTGTATATTAATACCAAACATGATTTTTCCCGACGTTCTTACGAAAAATCTACATGTTTTTCTGGCTGAACACAATAAGGATATTAAAGAGATTGATATTTTATGTTGAATTAACTCATATTTTAGCATAAAACTGTAAGCAAATTATACATTTTCTCCAATTTAGTCCAGTCGATATAATTAAAAATTAGGGGACAGCTGGAAAGTATTTCGAAGTTAGTGAAATTTGCATATGTCATTTGGGAGCACTCTGGGGTGTAGAATCTGAGTTTTCGACCTCAAGGACCTTGTGCTAACTTAGAGGGGGGGGGGGGGCGCAAAAACCTAGACGTTTTCGAACATTATTTAGTTTCCGCTTATATCTACGACTAAGTGTTTTTTGTAGATCATAATGTGTTACAAAGTTGTAGAACATTAAATTTCCTTTAAGTGTCACTGGTCAAACGTATTTTGGTACAACATTTTAACCAAAAAGGTTTTGCATTTTTTGAATAAGTCCGTATTAATTGTATACCAAGGGGGAAATATTTTCAAAAGATCAGTTTTCAAACATATGTATAAACAAATTCGGTGACGTTAGAGTGTTTATCGTTATCAATATATCTTTGTCTTGGATAAGCCTCGAAGAAACTTTCACTAATCTCAGATTAATTCTTGTCTTTTGTCAACTAAAACTTTAGCGGGTTTGATAAGGCTTTATTTAGCGACTCTATAAAGTACTCTTGTCATTATTGTACTTTTTTTAAAGTAGAGCAGAAGTTGAGAGGAAAAGTTTTCTTTTTTGTTTGAAACAGCTTTCTACAGCGTCCGGTTATGTAGGATAAATTCAAGATTGTATCTCAGCAGAAACAAATGTTTTCCTTATTATCGAATTTCCATAGGAAGATGAGCTATTGCAGTGTCTCTTACGGTGAGAAATAATGTCGGGAGTGGTCAACGATCACCAAAGTCCCCAGATCAAGTTTTGAGTGTCATTAAAAATGTTATATATATATATATATTATTTGTGATCGCACACTAACGGCCGCATTTCAAGTCAGTTTTGGTACACCCTGCGACGGTTAGTTAGCATGTCGCACGTTGCTAATTATACTAGCTAATTAAAGCATAAGAAAACCATGAAGAATGTATCAGAATAAGTAAAACAAGACAAAATTAAAAGAAAGAACAAATATTTGAGGAAAATTGCATATTTTAAAAGTTATAAGTAAAATTAGAAAGGTTTTTATAAACGTATCAATTAATTGTAATATAATAGCAGGCAGATGAGATCTGAAATAAGTCAAATCGACAAGATAGGACAGGCAACATTGTCTAACATTGCAAACAGGAAAGATTTTTTGTCTAACATTGCAAGAGTTTGTCGGTGTCTCTCTGTTGCTAGGGTAAAAAAAAAACAATTTTTAATTTTATAATTGAAAATAGTTTTTTTGTTTTTTTAATTAGTTAGGAGGAGAAAACTTATTAAAAGGGTATTCAAAAGAGTTTAGTAGAATTGTGAGTTTCAGAAATTACAGAACAAAAAGTAAGACAAAAAATAAAAATAAAACTTTAAGTTTCAAATAAAATTAAAAACCAAACAGTTAAATTTTAAAATAGTAATAACTTAATAAGAAAACGGGGGTTTTAAAGTCATTCTTAGACCAAATAAGTCCTATAACTTTAAAACTAAAAGGAATAAAATTCAAATAAGATAAAATAGGGGAAAATAATAATAGTAATAAAGAATAATTGTTCAATTTTTCAACAAAAAGTAATTATTAAAATCGGAGAAATTAAATAAATAAAAGGGAGAATATTCAAATCAACTAAGAGCTGAAATAATGATAAAAATGTATTTAATTATTTAACATTTAAAAAAAATAGTAAAGGTATTAAAATATGGCGCGAGATGTGACAAAAGTCGAAATGGGGGGGGGGGGGGGGGGGGCTAAAAATCTTAATCGGGAGTTTGGCTTCAGAAGAGAAACGATATCTGGAGAACCAACGCAGCTACCGATCAGAAGTCAGTTTTATTCTTTTGGAAACAATTTGAAGAAGATAGAAGAAAGAAAATTTAAAATTAAATAAATTCCAAGAAAATTAATTTGAAAATGTAACAAACATTTCGGAGCGGATAGCAGGTAAATAATGAGAGTACGACTACAGTTCAAAAAGCTACGTGAGCAGAAGTCATCACGAACAATATGAGACCATCAAATCCAAATTTGGGCCAAGGAAGATAAGGTTATGGCGTTTTTTTTAAATTAAAGGCATAAACATTGGATTTTCAAGAAGTGTCAAGAATTGGCTAAATAAATATTCGAGAGTCCGACTCGGCGAGCGAGATGGGAACATCAAGCCGGAAGTCAAGAGTAGGGCTGATTATAAAAAAAACGAAAACAATGCGATATCGAACAATTAACCACCGATTTACTAATTTTGAAGTTACAGGATGAAGTAGAAAAAATCAACGAATATTTTAAGCCAAAAAAGAATAATTAAAACGGTTGAAATAAAAGTTTCGCCACTTTTAACAATGGGAAATCTCTTGACTAAAGGTGGTGGCAAGTAGATTACAGTTAGAGGGTTTTCATGTTGGTTGACTCTGAGATACCGCAACGATACCATGTTTTTCAGAGATCCAAAAGGGCTTTCCAGAGGCTAGCTGAGGAAACTACTACCCTGGAAAGAGTAATGGACCGTAAAAATAGTTCTATATTTCAAATTTGGAACTTTCAGGGATTTGGAAGATTTCCAGAAGGCCAATTCAACAAGAAGAAGGATTCAGGAAAAAGGACCGAAAATAGAACGTCTTATGTGATTGTAACAAAATATCAAGTTATTTTCGATCCTAGGGAAATTTTTAAAACAAATAAATAAAGGAAAATATATAAATAAATTAAATTTATATTAAAGTTTTAAAAACTTAAAATCATTTGAATTAAAAGCAACTCTCTTCTCACAGTTGTAAATAGCGACGAAGAAATTAATTGTAAATATATATATATTTTTATCAATTGTATTTTGTATTTAATACGCAGCTGCGTACAACTTAAATAATCAGTTTTGTTCAATAAATTATTTTGTTCTTGAAAAAGTTGCTGAAATCATTTATAGAATTAGTAAAATACCTTATGTCATAAAGTGCTCTAATTAAAAGAATTCACTGAATTTGTTATTATTATTTCCGCTATGATTTCCTATTTATAATTGTTCTCCTCTCCCACAAATTGTAAACAACTATTGTTTGTAAACAAGTAAAAACAACTATACATTTTAGATCACATTGACCTACGTCCTATTTTTTTTTCTCTCTAGAATTTAAAAATTCTCTAAAGTTAATATAAAATAGAAAAATAGAAAATTCTAGAGAAAAAAAAATAGGACGTAGGTCAATGTGATCTAAAATGTATAGTTGTTTACTTGTTTACAAACAATAGTTGTTTACTTGTTTACAAACAATTAGGGAACAGGCAGTAAACAAGTTGAAAAGGGGGTGGGAGAGGAGAACAAATATAAATAGGAGACAATGGTAGAGGATAGATAGCATCAAACAAAGCTTCTGAAGATGGGGTCTACCCGAAACGTGTCAAGCGAGAGAAAGACAAAGCTAAGATAAGAAAGGCGGATAAGCAAGAAGACAAATGTAAAAGAATTCAGGTAAGGCGAAAGTATTTTCTGATCATAACAACTATATCTCCACAGGGAACGACCTCGAGATCGGAGTTAAAATTAGAGCTAGTGTACAAAAAATAACAAATTATCAATTCTTAATTTAGAACTGAAAATTAAAAAAACAATTTCCATTTCTTGCCATCGCATCAACCTCTCATAAAGGGTCATACGGGCAGGTACGAGTTGACCGAATTTCACAAAAAGGTTTAAATTTGGATTTGAGGCGCATGACACGCAAAAGCGTGGGCGTTGGCGCAAGGAACGCCGAAACAGTTAAAAATCAACAAGAAAGGGGGGTTGAGCGGGTTAAGACGAGTTCGTTAGCAAAAATCCAACAACTGGAAGTACGTTTTTTGACAGGAAGTAATTATTGTTTTAGATTTTTCGTAATATAATGAAAATCTTTTAGGGTTTTAACTAAACAATATTAATGTAGGATATTATTTTGAACATTTTGTTTGTGTTTTTTACACGCTCTCTTGGTCCACAGAAAATTGATCAAAACGTAAAATACCATAAATTACCCGGTTAAAATCTACTTGCGGAATTTTACCGTGGAGGCATCTTCTGATCCAAGGCTGACGGCCGAGTTAGCTGACTCTGTTAGCGAAGTGAAGCAGTTCATAGTCCTAGGCCGAAAGGTGAGATGCAAATTCGCAAAGCGAGTTTTCCCGCTGCGAGCTTCTGAGATAAAATTATTTAAAATTTAACATTCGTTTACACCTTTAATTTCCATGAAAATAGAAATCTGAAATTTTTCAAAATTGTTTCTCATTAAAAAATTAGAGCACTAGAATTTTGATTGTTTGCGAAAAATGTATAAACATGGGAACACCAATCCCCAAAACAATAAGTATTTATTATTTTACTTCCCTTAAAGGTAGAGAGCTGAAATTTGGTACATTTATTTCATAAATGTTACACAGAAAAAGTAAACCAAAAGTTCGGTCATACTGAATATGGGGTTAAAATGGGATAGCTAAACTACTCCTACAGAATAAAGATACATTATACTAATTTCATACAATGTAAAGAGCGTACATTTGGTACATTTTATTCTTAGGAGAAAACTTCATTTGCATTTCGATTACGTGAGTCGGGATAAAATATTTTACTTAACCAATATTTTAGGTAAAATGCACTTATATACTAAAGGTGTTTTTAAAATGTTCACAGTCGTTCGGGAGTTATGAGCAACAAACCTTATTTTCGCTTACTAGTGCATAGCTCATCATGTATGCAGGCCTACACGAGAAACATAGAACGATTTGGACGAAACTCACTACAAGTTTTCGGGTCAGGGAAGTCGTATCTATTTGTATATGCTTTTCTTAACACACTTTGGTTGATACGATCTACGGTTACAGAATAGAACAGCGCACGCGTAAGGTTGTATTAGTTAAACTATAACAGCTGTTTTCATCCAATAGCTGTGATCTTTCGACAACTATGTGAAACTTCAAGTTATGCTTATAACTTTTAGTTTAAGTTTTGGTTACCGAATAGTATATCACATGCGCAATTTTGTATTCCTTAAAACACAACAGCTGATTTCGTCCATCAACAACTATGGCATTGGGAACCTCTTAAGGTTGCGTTTACAACAGCTCATACTTTAATTTATGTGTTGTAATTATAGGAATAATAGTGTACGTTGATACATTTAATTTATTCTGTCGTGCCTATAAATTAATTAAACATTTTCAAAAATAAACTCCCTATGATTTGTTTTAGGCATGTCATCTAAAGTGTATATTACACCATATAATTAAATGTTATTACATTTTTGTATTTAATTTGTATAAATATTAATAAAAGCCAGATTTATTAAATACTTTTAAATATAAATACAGTGCTACTAAATAAAAACTTCTATGGCTAAAATGTCTACAATATTTTTAATTTGTATACGTGCGCCCCATTATTTTTGTAGACAAGTTTGTAAAGTTTTACTATACATTATTTTTTAGTTCCATTTTTTTTAGAAAAAGCATGTATTTTAAAATAAAATAAAAATGGTTAGCAAAAATAAAACAAATTAGAACATAAAAGTTGTTTACAAAAAACGCTAACTTAACTATCAAGGGTATTAAATAAACTCGTTTTTTGTAAGATATTCCACTTTTATTTTCCCAATGTTTGGATCCCTACACAGCATTAGATTTTTGTGCATCTAGTATTTAGTAGTTGCGATCAGTTAACCAATTTGTATTTACTTTAAATTAGAAAATGAAACAATTTCTAAAGCAGCGTCTAAAAACACGTTGTAAGATAAAATCCGGTACTTCTAGCCAAGTATCTTAATGACTGGCTATGTTTCCCCGTTGATTAGAATAACTCAACAAAAGCATGTTCATCAAGTGACATTTGTGCTTTGACTGGACAGAGTTGCACAGACTCAATCAGACGTTGAATCACAAGTAATTGCTGACCAGAGAGCGTGGTATCTGATTGCTGGACTTTCATTAGGTGATTGAGCTCAGTTCAGACGTATCATTCAGGAGACCTTAGTCAAAGTATTAAACTTTCTGATCAAAGATTGAATCACAGGTAGTGTAGAGTAATCATGTATTGATAAAGTCAATACGAGCCTAGTGTTAGTAACAGATGAAACTTAAAAATAATATTCTTAACTTAATAGTTTTTATTTTGTAAACTAGAAGGGGTACTCGCAGCTTCGCTCGCAGATATGAATAAATGAATGAAAGAAATAAGATTGCATGGATATCGTGATTAATGGGCAACATATGAAAAGGGTTGAATGCTGTAAATATCTGGGAATTACATATGATTACAACATAAAGTGGGATGTTCATGTGAATAACATAGTAATAAAATTAAAATACTTAGTTTATGTTTTCTACAGACTTAAGTTGGTTTTATCGGAGAAGCAGTTAATGCAAATATACTGTGTAGTATTGTACAAGATAATTTTGTGGGGTGGTCTGCATGATGCTGCGTTTGATCCTCTGGACAGATTGGGAATCGGTAAAAGTAATCCTGATAAACCCTTGAATATCTGACAAGTTATGTACCAATATGGTGAACTTAAAAAGGAATTTGTTCTAAATATAATTAATACAAGCTTTATAAATTTCTTGAGACAATTGCTTACAGTTGTTCAAAGAAGTTATACCTATTATACTTAAAAGTATTTCAATTAATTACTAATTAAATTTAAAGACCTAGACATCATCAGAAAAGTTTTAAAAAGGAAAGTTAAAGAACAAATCAGAAACGTTGATATTGTGTAATTACAATTTATTATATGCATTGTTTTTGAGATAAAGTTAATGGTTCTGCTTTGTCTATTTTTTTTACAATGTTATTAGTATAGTTTGTGTATTTTAATTAGTATATGGTTTTTGGGTGAGTGATGTTTGATGTTGATATTTCTTTTATGTCCGGAGTTGAAATAGTTTTTATTTACGGATCCGTTACGTAAGCGACCGCGGGATCCGCTATAAAATTATTATTTGTACTAATGCTATTCTTGGTTCTACATTCACTTGTCACCCAAGTTCACTTTTCCTTTTCGTTTCATTGTAAGGAGCACCCGAAAGCAATGGAAATCATATGGCCGTCTCTGCGCTATTAGCCCCCGTAAAAACATTGACCCACTTCTAGGCTGTTGTTTAAACAAAGCTATTTATCGCAATTTATTATTGATTATTTATTGTTAATTGAGTTATTTGCCTAGTTATTATTGACTATTTATTTCATTATGCTTTAATTCAATTTGAATACAGTTTTAAATTTATTTTATATGTGATGTTTTGATACGACTGTTTTTCTTTTAGTGTATAACCATAATTTATAGAATACCTAAAGAAACTAATTAACTTTTAACAAAATACGTTCCGCACAAGAAACACAAGGAAACTGAGAATTGTCGTCTGAAACTTAGATGACACCGGTTATCATTCATGTTTTGTTTACAAGATATAATATGGATTTTGTTTACAAATACTCTTGGTGACATGCTCATAAATTAGACTTGTGTCCGCGATGGGGGTCAAGACGTATTTATATTATACAAAAAGTGGGATTACTGAATTTTTCAAAGACTATTATTTTTCAACTATAGTCGAAAACACAATTTACGGATGATATTGTTTAAGTTATAGTTATTTTTTTAGAATTTATTTTGTTTTAAAATTTGCTTTTTTATTTTATAAACAAAGGTGTGTTTTTAGAGTGAACCAAGTAATTAGTTGAGCAATAAAATAATTTAAATATAAATGTGATGGTAAAAATATGATTTGAACTGTAAACAAATCTATAAATCATTGTAATCAAAATATCATAGGTTCAAAGTTAAATTTAAATTGTTTATAATTTTTATGGGCAGAGGAAAAGTTTTAATCAATCTGCGACGCCTTCAGGCTGACAACCTGTCAGGCAATTGACGCAACCCGGAAGGTGCCCCAATAATTTGAAATAGGTAGTAGATAGTGAATCTTCCATAACACTCAAACTGGCAGGTGTATGTGGAACAAAGAATAGTCTCATAATTAATTAACCTGTATCGGACAAAATTTGTATAGGCCTACAATTTGATGAAAAACACTCCCTGATTTCCTACATTACCTTGCACCTAGATTGCCTAACTGCGCCTTCTTAGTGTCATTCGATTGCCTAACCTACCCCAGACCTTATATTGATTATTTCTGTATTACACCACGGTATAAGTTATAACAGACCACTCGTCTTCCCACCAACTGTTTACACCACATAGTTGTATACCTTATTCTTCTGCCGACATAAAGTAAGCATCCTCTCTTGTTGCCCTCACTCACTGTATATCGTAGTGTCTATGACATCTACTGATCGCAGCCAGCTTTGATTTTCGCAGCCCGGATTCTGTGTACCTAGACCTTTAGATGTTGGATAAAGAAATAGATAATAAAATTAAATGAATATAAATTAACTTTGTTAATTTTATAAATATATAATCCAATCCCTATTAAAATAATTTGACCACGCAGCTGAACCGCTGACGTGAGTTGAGCGAATTTCCAATAATAAGTTTATATGTTTCAGGGCTTCAATCAACTATTTAGAAAATTGATCGACTCACGAAGGCGCTAAATAGCTGCCTGCGTGTACGAAATATATTATTAGAATTTGTCTGCACTTAAACCTCCAGCTTCGACTCGCGCACTTCTACGTTCCACTCGCAGCGTAAAACTCGGCGTCGGCCTCGGATCAGAAGATGCCCCCATGGTAAAATCCCGCACGTGGATTTCAACCGATTACTTTTATATTATTTTACGTTTTGATCGATTTTGGGGAAACCAAGCTACAATAAGGCCGTGTAAAGAAGAAAATGTGCAGAATAATATATTTGTTTGTATGGATAACCCCCCCCCCCCCAAAAAAAAGTTTTATTATAGTACACAAAATCAAATAAAAAAGTTTACTTCCTGTCAAAAAACGTGCTTTACAATGTTGGATTTGTTTAGCTAACGAACTCGTTCAAGCGGCTTAACGTGTGTACCAAATTTGAACCAAATCAGGATTAAAATGCGGCCTTTACAGTACGAACTGTTAGGGGTGGAAATAACACAGCCCAGGGTTCAAAGTTATGGATCACTAAGGTTCAAGGAATATAATCATAGAAATAAACCAGTCGGTATGTTTTACAATTTACTATATTTGACTATCAAGTGGTTCAGTGATAGACTATTCTTTTTACAATCTATACAAACAAAAAACTACAATGAATAACTAATTTCTATTATGCTAATCAACTTATCTTTATTATTCTAACTAAATCAATTTGGCAATGCTACCTCAAGACGAAACACTCAAAGCAATAGCTATGTTCGTGTAATGCTGGCTCGAATGAGCTTCTACTTTAATTTAAACAAAAAGAAACATAAACACTTTTATGATGGATATCTGACAATCTGTTCACCTACCTAATCACCAAACCTCTTCAACTAGAATTCTTGTAGCCAAAATGATCGCTTTCCGACCAGCAGCGTTTTCTCCGCCTAATAGGAAAACTAGCTCTGTCCCACAGAGTCTCCACCCGGAAGGTAGAATTTTGAAAATACATTTTGGGAAGATGTACTGGCTACGTGGGAGAATCTTAGAACTATACCTTCACAAAAAAGTGCATCTTTAAGAGCAAATATTGAAACCAGAATGGAGTTGTGGATTGCAGCTGTGGGGTTGTACAAAGAAAAATAATTAGTATACTAAAACTTCAGCACAAGGTTCTGTGCAGTATTTTAATTCACCATCGTTCATGAACAAAGCAGTCTTCATGGACACCATCGCAGAATACATACTTCTACAACACGAGAATACTGAAATGATTTGTCTACTCAACTACTCTGGAGAGATCCACCGGTTGTAAAGCATCTAGAACTTTATTTGAGTACATGCAATTAATGATACGTGAACAGAATGTATCGGGAGTACATTTATACGTCACGCCAGCAAAATGTCAACATTATATGAAACGTACAAGTACCCTCAGACTTGAAATGTGTCTAGCCTAGTGGGAGTGTTATCTATTCTACTTTCTCCCCGTACCTGCGTTGTTGGTACAATCAATTCCAAGAACACTAGGTGCACAAATTACATTTAACTAAGAAAGTTACAACAATTTTACTTGCACACAATGTTTATATGTAACACTTTTCGTGCTGAGCGCGAGTAAATTCTTCACTTTCAGTGCTACGGCATAGGAGGGTCTTCTTATGAAAGACTACCAAGATGCTACTAATTTAAACGATAGTAAGTTGCTTTGTAGTCTCTATTTTCCTATTCAACTGGACCTGGACTCGTAGAAGGGTTCCTACCAACTACTCAGGTAAAACAAATGCTGTAGACAACGACTAAACTCCCTCTTTTCCAAAGTAAAGTGAATTGGACAGGTTTAAACCACGCCCAGTCACAGGGAAGAACGCGTTTTGCGGGTTTAACCACGCTCATTCAGAGGGAAGAAC
>JAGFPH010000007.1:1795146-1805206 GCA_018207615.1 Philaenus spumarius
ATACACAGAGTTACATGTTCTTTGTGTAGATTGTACTCGGAAAACTCTTTATGTTAAACATACAAAAGCTCATGCTGTCACTTCATTGGCCAGAATCCATTGTTTCAGTTACAACAGATTTTTTAATTAAGAATAAACTTGGAAGCGCACTTCACGTATAATTATTTTAATTGAATAATTCCTGGTATAATCAAATAATACTTTATTAAATAACATAATTTAATTCCATCGTGGATCTAGGTGTTCAGCAGTTTATTTGTTGTTAAATTACATTGCAATAATTAGAAAATAAATTAAACAATAGTACAATGTCAACATAATTGCAGTAGTTTGAAAACAATACTAAAATTGATTACTTAAATTTAAATTGACAGATATTTTGTTTAATTACTATTTTATAGTAATACTGGTACAAGCGGCTTTGCAACCATGTAGCGCAGACAAAATTATTTCTTCAAAATGCACAATAATAATTTTTAAAAAAACATCACTTCCTTACATGGCTCAGGAAGTGGGAGATAGTGGCAGTAAACACAGATAAGACACAAAGCGTAGACAACGCAACGTACAATTAACTCCCCATAGCATGGAATCGTCATGTCAGATATCTAGGAATAACGCTTGACTCTAAACTGAAACTGTCCCGTCACGTCAAGCAAACACTGTCAAAATCTGCACAAAATCCGCACACTCGACGACTTCATCCAATAGCTAACAAACACACTCGGGCACAGAGCACAAGGCTCTCACCTCACACACCTACAACAAATCATCATAGATCCTGCACCTCTGCAGGACAAAAGAAAATGTCCCATATGCCTGGCTTACGAACCACCATAAGCATTTTTTTAATCCAAGTTCATTCTTAAACACTAAACACTTTTGTCATTATAACCATATTCGTATAATATGAATTCACCATCTCGTTCCCAAAAGTCATATTATTTAAAGCCATTTTCCCCCTAAAGTCATAAAATTCTATAAAATAATGTTTTCAGTTTCAGATATGCAGCCATTGTTTTATGCAGGTCTTGTTATGTTCCCAGCTGTAAAAGTGTTATTACATTTTCCTAAACCATTATTAAAAATGTGCTAAACTTTTCAATTTAGCACATAAAAGGTTAGATTTTAAAAGTGCTATTACTGATAACAAAACAAAATTCGTTGCGCACCAACTTAACTACTGACAAAATATATGTTATTTCTGAAAGTTTTAGGAAAATTAACAAAATATGTTTTAAATCTAGAACCGGCAATGTTAACGAAATGGATTTTTGGCGTTTGCAAGCATTTTTTCAAAAATTCGCCAAAAATAGTAAATGAACCCCGTACCAAAACTGTTCCCTACCTTTTTTTTATAAAAAAGATTAATGAATTTATATTTGAAAATAAAAAAATCATATATGTAAAATTTACAAAGTTTTTAGCTCAAGAAACACAAATATGTTCAGTTAAGGAAGGTAAAAGTTCAACTTTAGGCCTACATAAAAAGTAGTAAACATTTTTTTAAACAGGAAGAGCAAGAGATTGTACCGTGGTAAAAATATAAGGTAGTTGTTGCCCATTAAACAGTTTTTATAAAATAAATGTCACCCCGCCTAAAAATTTTAATGTCTTAAACAACTAATTGCGCGAAAAAAATTTAAAAGCCAAACCATTGAATACTAACCATGAAATGTTTGTTCTACGACAGTTACCTGGACAAAGATTCCCAGTGAAGGCTTCTCTTTTCGGAGGCTGCAGGACTTGCTGAATAAGTTACCGTGATTTTGACTTTCTACTATTGTGGAATTCATACGTGGTGACAATTTTTTTTTTACTTCCTACTACCGTGTTTTTTATTCGTAGCTACATTTTGTTGACTTCCTCCTGCCGTAGTTTTAATTCATAGCTACCATTTTTTGACTTCCTACCGCCATGGTTTTCATTCGTAAAGACCGTTTTTTGACTTCCTAATACCGTGGTTTTTATTTCTAGAGGCCTTTTGTTTTACTTCCTTCACTGTGGTTTTAATTTCGTAGTTACCATTTATTGGCTTCCTACTACATGGGTTTCATTCGTAGAGACCACTTTTTTATTTTCTACTACCGTGGTTTTTATCTATAACTAGCTTTATTGGCTTCTTCCTACCGTGGTTTTCATTCTTATCGACAGTTTGGTGACTCCTAATATCTTGGTTTTCATTCGTAACGACCGTTTATGATTACCTATTACATTCGTTTTGATTCGTTGAGACCGTTTGACTTTCTACTACCGTCGTTTTGATTCGTTGCGACCGTTTTGACTTCCTACTACCGTCGTTTTGATTCGTTGCGACCGTTTTTACTTCCTACTACCGTCGTTTTGATTCGTTGCGACCGTTTTTTTACTTCCTACACACGTAACACTACGTCAAAACCACAACACTTATCATTACGGCATTATTTGGCGGCTGTAAACAAATCTTGAAACTCTACAGCAGTTCGCATCAAAACAATCTAATACCAACGGAACTACCTATTCCGTATATAATGCTATACTATCAAAATTATCTCTGAAGTGGTAAGAACCATGACAGCCGTAGCTAACCTCATGAAAATAATTATAAACAACGTCACCTGGCCGAAATGTAATCAGCTGTTCTAAAAACCAACCTCAGCTGTTTTATTTTCAATTAGCCTATGTTTATTTTTGCGCATACCGTAATAGATGTAATACAAATTATTTCCCTATTTTACTAATTAGTTTAACCCGAAAGGAAAAGCATGGCTAAAATCAAATCTCGGATCAGCTTTATCAAAACTCAGATTAATCCGACATCAGTCTTTCGCAGAGAACCCATTGTCCAAAGTTGAGCAAAGCACCTTCGCCATTGTTACCGCTAATACTTATCCTGATCCTTAAGTCGCAAAGTAACTGTTTAGTGCAAAGTTACCTTCCGCTTCCTTTGTACACCGCGCCGTATACTGAGCCAAAACAGAGAACTTACGCCAGTTAGATGGCATGATATTATATTGTCTATATACTTTGTGAGTTCCCATAATTATGTTACGTCCCTTATTTACAAATATAATTTCAACTGGCGAGTAAAGCTGTTTACCACTGCGTATTTATTTATAACAATCTACAGTGTATGCTCTCAAGTTGATATGAAAAGTACTGAAATTTACTAACAATTTTTTTTTTTAAACTTTTTGCCTTATGAATAGTATTAAAAACTGCTATTTGTAGATTTTAAATATTTGACCATTTAAAATACACAGCTCGGCTTTTTGAATCTGTTTACATCCGTTCAATATTAGTAATGTATTGATTATCATATTATGTAACACTTAGACTATTTATTTCTCAATGGCATAACTATTAATAACTGACTTTATACTTTGAAGCAATTTGTATCGATAATTATTTAGAACGGATAATTTGATCAATAATAATTCGATCACACAGCTGAACCGCTTGACGTGAGTTGTGCGAATTTATAAAATCAGGTTTATATGTTTTAGGGTTTTAACCAAATATTTGGGGAATTGGTTTACTCACGAAAGCGCTGAATAGCTGTCTGCTTGTACGAAATATATTAGTTGAATTTGTTTGCACCTCAGTCTCCAGGCCTGGTTCCCGCGCTTCTTTGTTCCGCTCGTCATAGATACACTAGCCCTTGACCTTGCACCCTCGGTTTATGGGCTGCTGCGCTAAATTCGTTTTTTATGATAGATTTATGGTACTTTTATGGTATTTTACGTTTTGAACAATTTGGGGGCACTATAAGGTCGTGTAAAAAAAACAAAATTTGTAGAATAATCTCCTACATTGTCTTTTATAAAAAAACCCCAAAAAGTTTCATTCTAGTTCGAAAAATATATTTTTTTAATACTGCCTGTCAAAACCATACTTCCGGTTTTTGGAGTTGTTTGGCTAACGAACTAGTCCGAGTGACTCAAATTGTATACCAAATTTGGACAAAATCGGACTTAAAATGCGGCCGTTAGAGTGTGAACACATATATACAATTTGTAATAACATCCCTAAACGTGTTCTGGGCACTATGATCGGTGCTCGTTGACCATTCCCGACCTTAAATCTCCCCAAAAGAGTCACTGCAATAGCTCATCTTTCCTAAGGAAATCGGCTAATGGCGTTTGTTATAATTAATACAACCTATTGAGATCTTTACTCAAGAGTTTCTTTTTAACATATATATTGTAGAAAAAGTCTAATAATTTCCTCAATCCGGAAAGGGGTTTGATGGCGGGTTAAAAGGATACAAAAACTGTTTTTTTTATTTATTTGGCGGTTAAACGGTAGATTTTTTAACAAACATTAAATAGGAAAGTTGTAGCTTTATCAACTAATATAAAAGCGAGTGTACGACCGAAAGTACGTGAGTAACAATATAATATAATTGCTGATTTCAAGCATCATCTGTAATACTTAAACAAACCCTAGTGAATTATTATACTTTGGGGTTATGTTTAAAACGGCAATCAATGATGTTGTGAAGTTGATTTTTTTTTTTAATAGAGTTAGAGAACTAATGCAGGCTATAAGATTTGTTTTGATATTGTATAATGAATATAAATACAACCTTTTATTTATACTAATTATTATAAAGAAGTAAAATTTGATTGTTCGTTTGTTTGTATGTAGGGGTTAATCTCTGGAACTACTGAACCGATTGAAAAAATAGTTTTATTAATAAAAAGCAACACTATCCCTGAGTAACATAGGCTATAATTCATTTTGATAAAAACCTTTTTTATTTCAATATTTGTAAATTTAGCCGGAAAAAATCTTAGGTTAGGCCTAGACTGATGAATCATCACATGTATTTATATTTATTACGATAGCAACCAATTGAATAAAATATTTCCATTAACAGCTGATTTCAAACTTTAAAGCAATTATTTAAATTTCTAACTTTTAGGTTATGTTTTTATTAAAGCGTAGACCTGAGAATTGCTGGTTTTTTTAGCTTTTATTATAACTGCTGTTATAAAATATACGAAATAATTTGATTTGAACATTAACCATTATTTACCATCTTATCAAAGAGGGAAATTTTTTTTGTTTATTTATTTGTATATAGGGGTAATCTCTGAAACTACTGAACAGATTGAAAAAATAGTTAAGCTACACTATCCTTGAGTAAAATAGGCTAGAAATAATTTTGATTTAATGGTTAAAACAAAAATATAGGTTAAAACCTTATTGATACCAATTTCTGACGATCTACAGGTCCGATTTTAGTGCTGTTTGTTTTAAATGACACAAAATGTTGTCATTATTATAAAAAAATTATGAAATGTCAATTTTATTTCATGGGTATATTTAAAAGGGCAATTTTTATTTTTTTTTTAGGTTAAAACCTTATTGATACCTATTTCTGAAGATCTACCTGGCCGATTTTATTGCTGTTTTTTTTTACATAACAGAAAAATGTTGTCATTATTATCAAAAATTATGAAATGTTAATTTTATATCATGGGTATATTTAAAAGGGCACTTTCGAGTTTGTTTGGTTTTGGGTTAAAACCCTATTGATAAATATTTCTGGAGATCTACCAGGACGATTTTAGTGCAGTTTGTTTTAAATGAAATAACATATAGTAATTATTACCAAGCAATTATGAAATGCCAATTTTATTTCAAGGTGCTAATAAAAAGGGCACTTTTCCAGTTTGTTTGATTTTAGGTTAAAAAACCCCTATTGATAGGGGTATATCTGAAGATCTATCGGGCCGATTTTACTGCTGTTCGTTTTAAATGACAGAAAATGTTGTCATTATTATCAAAAAATTATGAAATGTCAATTTTATTTCATGAGTATAATTAATTAAAAGGACTCTTTTTGAGTTTTTATTTTTAGGTTAAAACCTTATTGATACTTATTTCTGAAGATCTACTTGGTCGATATTAGTATACGGTTTGAATTAAATGAAAGAAAATGTTGTCATTATTAAAACATGATGAAATTTCGTTTTTATTTCATTGGTTTTTTTATAAGGACACTTTTTGAGTTTGTCTTTTTTTAAACTTTAAAACTCTATTTTCTGGAGATATACCAGGATGAATTTAGTGCGTTTTTTTAAGTAAATAAAATTTGAATATTGTTATTATTAAAAAGTTATGAAAAGTAATTTGTATTTCATCCTTATACTTATAACAACACTTTTTGGGTTTTTTTGATTCTAGCTTAAAACTCTATAATTTACCTACTTCTGGAGATCTATGTAATCGATTTTCGATAGGTTTGTTTTAAATGAAAGTAAATGTCATTATCAAAAAATTAAGAATAATTGTCATTTTTATTTCATTGGTTTATTTATAAGGACACTTTCTTAGTTTGTCTTTTTTTATTTTAAAACTCTATTTTCTGGAGATCTACCTGGGTAAAATAAAAGAAAATGATGGCATTATTATTTTAAAAAATATGAAACGATTGTTGATACCTTTTTCTGGAGATCTATGCAATCGATTTTCGAGCAGTTTGTTTTAAATGAAAGTAAATGTCATTATCAACAAATTAAGAATAATTGTCATGTTTATTTTATTTGTTTATTTATAAGGAAACTTTCTTAGTTTGTCTTTTTTTTATTTTTAAACTCTATTTTCTGGAAATCTACCCGGGCTAAATTTAGTGTCCTTTCTTTTAAATGATATGATACGATTGATACCTATTTCTGGAGATTCATTTTGCCGTAGGACATTTTCCAGCCGACCTCGGGAGGCTTTTTTTGATAGTTCTTCATTATAATATTAATAAATTCTAAATCATATTTTGATAATTATATCAATGAGAAATAGAAAGGAATTAAAAGATAATATTTGTACCTTTATTTTGATATATACTAATGTATATAAATAAAATATTTTACAAATAGGCCTATAGTTTTATAAAACCTTATGTAAATAATCCTTATAATTGTACACATTTACCGACTTAAAAATCCTCAGAATAATTATTTAGGCAAACCTACATAAATTTTATTGTTTTTAAGTAGTTTTTTTTAAATTAAATATTTCTGATGTGTCTCTAACTAATCTGCCTGCATTTTTCATGCAAGTTTAATAGAAATTAAAATAAAACTATTAACTCTTATTAGGCCTGTATGTAGCTTTAATATAGCATTGTACGGATGAGGTAAATAACGATATTGTTTAACATTACGTAAATTCTATAGCAGTTAGAAGGAGTTTATAGTCTAAAATTAAAGCTATTGATGTAAGCGATTTAATGTAGGCCTATATTAGACATGTTGCACATTTTATGGTTATACGTACCTTTTCTTCGAAAAACATGTGTTTTCCCTTTCAATACAAATAACTAGGAACCCCTTCAAGATCATGAAAGAGGTGCTCAATGTTTCAAAATATAGGTCATGCTAAAAATGATAAAATCCGAAAAATTGAATGTACTGTATTTTTGTATTCAAATTTTTCTGTTTAAAAACACTATTAGTTTTAAACCTTTTAAAGCCCTTGGGGGGGAAGGGGTGTCGGAAGGACGTACATTTTTTGTTTACATAATTTATATGCTAAAAAGAGCCTTGGCACCAAATTTTAAGTTTCTAGTTTTAAAACTTTTATTTTTTGGCAATTTTTTCTTTTTTCCGTAACACGGTACCACAGCCCTTAAAGGTAATATGGGGTCATAAATTTTTTTTATTTTCTTCCATTTCATGTTTTTTTTTTGAAAATGTTCACCGTTTACCCGCTAAAACAAAACGAACGCTTTTGTACCCTATCAACCCCCCCCCCCCCGGAGGGGGGAAATTGGTAGACTTTTTCTACGATGTTTATGATGAAAAGAACCTGTGGATCTCACCTGGCTGTATTAATTCTACTGATAATCTTACATTACCAGTACTAATTAGGTTAAGTTTGTGTTTAGGAGTAGGGTCGTTATGTTATCTAAATATTAATTTGAAAAGATTTTTTGTAATCCGAGTGAGATCTCGAGTTTTACTGGACCGATTTACACGCAGTTGGTACCAAATTAAAGGTAATTTTCTGTATATTTGCCCATTTTACTTGGATTTCAGCTATTACCCCACTAAATTTTCTAAAAACGGAAATTAAAATCTCCTATGGCAATTTAATATGGGACAAAAGTGTAAGCCTATTCCGAGTGATATCTGGCGTTCTATTGGACCAATTGACATGCGGTTTGTGTTAAATGAAAGGTAATTAACTCTATATTTGCCCATTTGCCTTAAAATTTTACTATTTCTTCTTTTAATATTTTAAGAATGGAATTTAAAATATTTTGTATTCATTAACATTGTTTTTACTGATCAACTGAATAGCACAGATCAGCTGATTATAACAGCGCATGTTTTACTATCATAACATGGTTTGTTTATGTTGTAATTTACTTTATTGAAATAGATTGTGTTAAATATTGCTGTTGCAGTAATGAAATGGGATAACTACCCTTAAAATTAAATAATAATTGAAATGGGATAACTACTCATATAAAATTGCATTACAATTAAACACCCATAAGTTTTATACGCACTCTACCACCCATGCCCTGATCATTAGAATCTTATTTTAACCACAAGTAACTTCAAAATTACTCTTTCAATACTCTAATTAAATTGTGTTTGTTAATTTAATCTAAGTGTTTATTTATTACACTAAAATCAAGCAATAGCGAAGCATTGCCGGGTCCCCTAGTATTTTATAAATACGCAAACAAATTTAAAAAATATTTATAGACCTAAACCAAAAATTACAAAATTATCGCGTAATACCAACTCAACAATTGAAGGAAGCAAATATTAATCGTACTGACTCCTTGTATTAAGGTGGTTGTTTCATAAAATATTGAATTATTTTTGAATAAAGCCTCATTAAAAGTTTAACTCTTGATTATCTTAACAGCGAAGATTGTTAAAGCTAACGAACTTTCTGCAAAACGCTGCAGACAACAAAGAGCCTCTAATATTAGTTTGAGATTAATTAATTTTTGTTGTTAGGGGTTGATGAGGCTTATCAGCAGTAATAAGACTTCGATGTTAATCCTCTGAGGGAAATGTTGTACGGAGGTAAATGCCATGTTTTGTCTAGTAACTAAACAACCGATATTATACTATATACTTATAGATTGTAAAGCAAGTGAATATACAAACCATCTTTACTATTGCCGGACCAGAAATGCAATACTATTTATATAAATCTTAACTTTAATGAGTAAAATAAATTGCCGAATAACATCCTCAAAAAATAAGTTTTAGTTGTTCCTTGTATACGAAAATACGAAGGACGTAGATAATGATAAAAATAATCATACAAACGTAGGCTGCTTAAAAGAACGCAGTTTTTATTTTTTTTTTTTTATTTTAGTATTAACTAACACTAAAACAGATAAATTATTTTTAAGTTTTAGAAGAAGAAACTGCACCACATACTAGCATTGCTCTGTTTGTAATACGTTTTCAACCTGACCTTTAAAAATCATGGTTATACGAGCTATTTCAACTCATGGTTATAAGAGAAAATACAAATTCAAGGTTATACGAGTCATTACAACTCATGGTTATACAAGCTATTATAACTCATGGTTATACGAGCTATTACAACTCATGGTTATACTAGCCAATATAATGCATGGTTTTTAGAGTCAATACAACTCATGGTTATACGCGCTATTTAAACTCACTGTAATACGAGCCAATATAATTCATGGTTATACGAGTCATTACAACTCATGGTTATACGAGCAAATATAATTCATGGTTATACCAGTCATTACAACCCATGGTTATACGAGCTATTACAACTCATGGTTATACGAGCCAATATAATTCATGGTTATACAATACATTATAACTAACAGTTATACGAGCTATTATAACTTATGGTTGTAGGAGTCACTATAACTCACGGATATACGTGTCATATAACTCACGGTTATAGAAGCCGTTATAACTCATGGTTTTTCCGACTTTTTTAACTCACATTCCATACAAGCTTAGCCATAATATTTGTTTCTAACTATACGAGCTCATTGTTACACTCATTGTTGTACGAGCTATTATAACTCGAGATTATACAAGCTATTATAACTCACGGT